>PVKA01001577.1:0-130669 GCA_004027165.1 Ctenomys sociabilis
GAAGAAGAAGAAGAAGAAGAAGAAGAAGAAGAAGAAGAAGAAGAAGAAGAAGAAGAAGAAGAAGAAGAAGAAGAAGAAGAAGAAGAAGCAGCAATACCATAAAAAAGTGGATCAGTTTCCTGAGGGTTGACCCTCTAAATGTATAAGCTGATAAGACATCAAGGGTTAGTGAAAGTCATGTTCCCTGAGAAAATGCTGCATTATCAGATTAAAGAAAGACATCATTATCCTGTCTTATTTTCAAGTGAAATGTAAATGACTATTGTCACCTGTTATATATTTTTATTATTCATTTCTTTCCTTTTAATTGTCTTCCTCACTCTACTACAATGCAAGCTCCAAGAAGCCAAGATTTTGTGTCTTTTGCATTCCTAGGATTCCAGGACTTAGAGTGGGGTGTGACCCACAGAAAGGGTTTGAGAGCAAGAGTATGACTGAGTGGATGAATTGTCAAGTAAGTTTTTTTTTAATGATATCCCTGTGGGAGGCTGAGGCAGGAAAATTGAAAGTTCCAGCCCAGCCTGCATGTGAACAATTTAGTAAGATCCTATTTCAAAAATAATTTGTTTGTTTGTTTTTGTGGCTGCCTCATCCTATGCGGAGGCAGGGCTGGCGTGGCATGTGGTGCCAGGGATCCAACCATGGTCCCTGCACTTTGCCTAAGCTTGCCTAAGCAGGCACTTTAGACCACTGAGCTATCTCACCAACCCTCAAAATTCTCAAAAAATGGGATTGGAGGGGCCTGGGAGATGGCTCTGAATAAGTGCTTTTCTGGCAAGGGCCTGAGTTCAAACCCTAGATCCACAAAAAAAAGAAGAAGAAGAAAAAATGGGCTTGGGATGTATGTAGTTCAGTATGAAAGACCTGGATTTAATCCCTGGTGCCACAGTAAAAAATAAAAATAAATAAATAAATGAATTATTTTTTTAAAAGCTTTCATGCTAGCTACTGTTAGGAGACAAGATACTCTCTTACTTGCTTTTCAGTTTCCTGCAGAGCTCCTCTTCCTGCATAGAGTGGGCCTTGATGGCCCTGAATTTAGTTATCATGGAAGAACTTCATAGTTTTGATTTATAATCAGCTGCATACTTTTCAGTGTGATCCTGGACGAAAGCCCTGCAAAGTTGAGTCAAAGGAAGTATTTTGAATTGGGCCTTTGGTTTGCTAATTTTAGACTGACCAATTATCCTTGTTTGTTCTGAAAATTCCATTCTTTTGAACCTTTGGATGGAGAACAATCACTGCTCCTCCTGCTCACAGTATTTTCTTAAACATGAGACATGGGCTGATGGTATTTTCCAAATGTGCTTCTATTTTTCTCTGACCTCGCTGGAGCTCCCAGGTCACCCAGTCTGGAGGTGACCACACCCTTTTGCTCATAGGCAGGAATCAATGGCTCAGAACGGAAGAACAGGGAAAGATGCTAACATTTTCAGCTGGATAAGGAAGGGAATGCCAAGGGAGCATCTTTGCCTTTTTACTCTCCAACTGAAAGTTGGTGAGAAACACATCAGAGATGTAAGTATACCATATTAAAAGTATCAAGATATCAAAATTAATCAAAACTTTTAAAAACAAGGGCCTGCTGAATACTTCAGTGGATTAAAATGCCTGCAACCAGATACAGAGGCTGCAGATTCCATCCCTGGCCTACCGTGCTGGCCCTGCCCCAGGGGGTGCACTGAGATGGTGAATGAGACTGGACATGGTGGTGCATGTCAGTAATCCCAGCTCTTGGAAGGCTGTAAACAGGCAGATCACTAAGAGTCGAATCTAGTAGTGAGACCCTGAACACCCTATAGACCCTTCCCTAAAATGCAAAATACAGTACAATGCAATGCGGTGCCATGCGATGCGATGCGATGTGATACAATACAATACGAGAGAGAATGCACTTGAAGCATTATGAAAAAGGAGTACACTGTCCTTGTGAGAAGCACCAGACCAAGTTAGAGTATCAGGATTCAAAACCCAGCTCTGGCCAGCCAGATAGCTCAGTTTAAGCAGAGAGCAGTGGCTAGTGGGCTAGTGTGCCTGGCTGACCCCACCCCTGGGGTGCACCGGGTCTGCGATTGAAACTGGGAATGGTGGCACGAGCCTGTAATCCCAGTGTTTGGGACGCTGAAAACAGGAGAATCACTATGAGTCCAACCTGGGTAGTAAGACCCTGTAGATCATGTAGGCCTTATGCTAAATACATTAAACAAACAAACAAAAAATCCAGCTGTGCCACATAGCCAGCTATGAGGTCTGGGAAGATTCTGAGGTGTGACTGAAAATACAGTGAATGTTCTTTTTTTTTAAAAAAAAAATATTATAGTAAAAGACATAGTGCCTTTAACCTCCCTCAAAATCCTCCCTCTCGCTTTGAACACGCTTATCCCATTGTTCTTGTCACTCTTTGAAGCAGTTCTGGAAGTCTTCGTTTGTGAGTGTCTTCAGTTGTGCAGTGGCAGCTGCTCTCGTGCCCTGGATCAACTCAAAATACTTTCCTTTCATGGGCATTTTCTGGGCAAAGAACCAGGCGTTGCATGGGACAAGACAGGGTGAGAGATGGATAAGGATGTGTCACGATGTTTTCATGAGCCTGACTTTCTGTTGGATGGCATGGAGCAGCAGCACTCATTCACCATACTTTGTATCATATCTGCTGAAGACTCTCATGAAAGGGGACTTCTAGAATTGCTTTAGAGGTGGCAAGAATGATGGAACACGTGTGTTCAAAGTGAGAGGGTAGATTTTGAGGAGGATTGCTAGTAATGTTTCTTTTACAGTAACAGTTTTTTTAATTTATATATTAATTGCACATTTTAATCATCCATTGTACTTCATTTCTCTAGGTCTCAGTTTTCTCACTGGGTGTCTGTCTTCTTAGATAGTAATAGAGATAAAATAACATATACAATGTGTTTAAAACTGTCTAGGGACCAGTGAGACAGCTCAGTGGACTGGGCACCTGGATAGGAAATGTAAGGACTGGGGTTGGATCCTAGACACAATGTGCCACACCGGGCTGCCCCAGGCCTGCTGAGCCAGCCACTGACCAGGCATGGTGGCACACGCCTGTAATCCCAGCACTGGGCAGGCTGAAAACAGGAGGAGCGCTAGAGTCCAAGCTGCATAATGAGACCCTATACCAAATACCTTAAAAAAAAAAAAAAAAACCTAACATAGTATTGAGTGAATGTCTGTGTGTGTGTGTGTGTGTGTGTGTGTGTGTGTGTGTACACATATTTTGTTTGTTCAGACTAGATATCACTATATAATTCAGGCTGGCCTTAAACTCACAGCAATCTTGCTGACTCATTCTCCTGAGTGGTAGGATTACAGGTATGCACCACCACAGCCAACCAATAGTTCAATGAATGTTAACAATTAATAATTATTTAGAAGTGCTAAAAAAAAAAAATTCAGACTATTTAGTTGTGAGCAAACATCAACACATTATTGCAGTCATGCCTTCAGGGGAAAAAAACCAAACTAGGATGATTCAGAGATATTCACAGGAAGAGAATATGAAAATACTGTTGTTAGGTAAAAATGCCAAGAAGAAAAGGAAGCTTATTAAGGTCCCTGGATGTTTTTTAAAATTATTTGAGAGTCAACTGTGTAATTTCCTGTTTCCTAAACCAAATAATCTCAATAAAATTCAGCAGAGATTTGCACACACTTTTTTTCCAAAATATTTTTAATCGCACAGAAATACTCTACCCTAGACCAAATTTGGGACAATTTTTCAATTACAAGTACTATAGTCTACACACTCCCTCATGATCCCATGGAAGACTTGTATGAACACAGGGTGATGCTGAGTCATATTATCATCCTACAATTATAAGACAAAGGCCTCCCTGTCACAGTAGATCTGATTTATGTGATTAGACAGTGTGGTATGATAATAGCCAAATATAAAGGTAGCCTCATTCACAATAAGCAATTTAACAATATCAGGGAAGGAAGATGGTCTTTGAGACAAACAGACTCTTGGTCAAATCCTAGTTTGGCCGAGTTAGTTAACACCTAGTAGTCTTGCTTGATGATGATCATATCTGTCTCATATGATTATTATATGAGTAAGGCAAGAGAAAATATATCAAGTACATAATACAGTGACACACAAGGTAAGCTCAAGGCACACGGTGAAGAAACGCTACATTAGCGCCAGAGGTATTCAGTGCCGCGCCAGAAGCCTGGAGCGGGCGGCGAGCAAACATGAATGTTGGCGTTGCCCATAGCGAGGTGAATCCTAATACCCATGTAATGAACAGCCGGGGTATGTGGCTGACATATGCATTAGGAGTTGGCTTGCTTCATATTGTCTTACTCAGCATTCCGTTCTTCAGTGTTCCTGTTGCTTGGATCTTAACAAATACTATACATAATCTGGGAATGTATGTATTTTTGCATGCAGTGAAAGGAACACCTTTTGAAACCCCTGACTAGGGTAAAGCAAGACTTCTAACTCATTGGGAACAACTGGATTATGGAGTACAGTTTACATCTTCATGGAAATTTTTCACAATTTCACCAATAATTCTATATTTTCTGGCAAGTTTCTATATGAAGTATGATCAAACTCACTTCATCCTAAACACAGCTTCTCTCCTGAGTGTGCTTATTCCCAAAATGCCACAACTACATGGTGTTCGGATCTTTGGAATTAATAAGTATTGAAGGATTTTAAAACTGAAGAAAAATTTTTACAGCTACTGAGTTTCCTATAAGGAAGGAGTAGTTAGTAAGCTGCACTGTTTCTGTGATAATGTGAAATGAGAGATATTTGCATTGGGGGGCCAGTTGCTGGTTTTTCATATGGTGTCTTGAAGTGCAGAATTCTAAAAGATGCCTCTGTTTAAAGTATCCAGTACATTTTTGTAAAGAGTCTTTATTGGCAAGCTGGGCAGGCCCAGCTTATACGTTAATGGCAGTACAGTGAGAGTGTAGTGGATGATAATCCAAGGAAATACAAGATGTGTAAGAAAATAGGACCAGCTTAAAGTGAATGTTACAAAAACAATTTCTAATCAGTCATAGTCAGTTTAAGGAGGCTTACATGTGAACAAGAATCATCTCTATCCATGTATGTTATAGATTGTTTTTGTTATCATACATGTTCCTCTTACATAAGAGGATTTATACCCTCTTGTTTCTATAAGCCAGTTCCTACCTTTTAAGTATGCCTTTTGGTTTTGCTGGCTAAATATTGTGTGTTGATAGATAAGGTCAGTTTTGCATACATTGCATTACAGCATTCGTGAAGGTCTGTCCTTCTTCATGACTGGGGATAGAAGATACCAGGTATCTTATAGGCAGCCTCGGAGTCAGCATTCTAATTTTAGAACAAAGTGAGTTCTACTACTTTTCTGTATACGAAGCTGCTAAACCAATTGAGAAACTAATTTATTTCAGCAGTTAAAGTATATGGTAGTTAAAAGGAGTCTACTTGGATTGAGTAACTTAATTGGTAAAGCTATCATTCTTTAGGAAGGAAACAAAAATAACTATAGTCACCTGTGGTTGCAGAAAATGCTTCTCTAGCCATAGTACCAAAGGAAGTAATAGAGTCCTTTTTTTTTTTAGCAAGTCTGCAGTGTAAGATGACATTTCCCATTAATATCTTACCTTTAAATATGTGGGTCTTAGCGTAGATGCTACCAAATGGTAGCTATTTCCAAAGCAGTGACCATGTTAGGTTTTTGTGACTTAAGGAAGCTTCCTATGGTTGTTAATATTAATTGTAAGAAATAACTGTATACCACTTGGAAAAGTAAACACATCCAACAGACAACATCCTGACATAAAATGAGTGAAAAACTCAGTAACATGAATAAACAACATTGAGTTACAGATCAACTTAAAAGTCAATTTGTGTCAATAAATTTAGCAATAATGATCATTGTTTTGTATCTCAAAAGTGTAGACTTTAGAAATCAGTTGATAATACAAAGTTGCCTTTGTACATTTGTCATTTCCCATGTATTTTTAAATAATTGTTAATCTATACTTTAATAAAATTTTTGTTTGGTGTAAGATTATTTCAAAAGCTTTCAAAAGTCACCAAAACTATACTGACATTTTTCAAATTTTTTTAAAGAACTGAATTTGTAAAATTAAATCACTAAAAATATTCTGTTGTTTAACTTTGCATTTCTTATTTTTAAACAGTATCTTGTTATGTAGTCCAAGATGTACTGGAACTTATGTAGCTCAGGCTGGCTACAAATTTACAGTCTTTCTTCCCCAGCCTCCCAAGAGTATCTTACTTCATTTTAAAGTTTATCTCAAAAAGCTTACATTTATATACATACCTCAAAGATGTAAATTGATTCTTATGTTTTCTGCTGTCTGGTCTCACTGTTTTAAAAATACTTAGTAGCTATGTAAGGACTTGCCCAATTGAGGTTTTAAAGACAATTTGTATACAAAACAAACCATTTCCCTCTCTGGAGATACTGACATTATAATAAATGAACAGACAAAAAAAAAAAAACAAGGTAAGCTCAAGATAGTAATAATTTTCCTCTTTTCCTATTCCCCACTCCCTGCTATCCACAGTGCCTATAGCCAGGAATCTTTGACCTTTAATCTCCAATACTTCCTATTAACTCTCTAAGGTAGTTGGCATACTCCTCACTTTCTGCATTTATTAGGAATGCTCAGCAGGGGCTCAAAGTTAGCTATAATGTACATTCCCAGTGGGTACACCTGTCACAAGTGCATATGCTTTGCATATATCTAAGTGTATTGTCTTCTAGTGGTTCCGCTGTGTCAGGTCCTCAGCTCTCCAGAACAGCGTGAGACTCTGGGCAGGGAGGGCTAATGAGACACTCACCTCTGAGCTACACTTCAGTGTGAGAGAATGTCTACAGTGTGAGAGTCTTTGCCAGCTCCTTACATATGTCCTTTGTCCCCAGCTGCAGGCTCCTTTGCTCCTTGCAGCTGGGAGGTCCAGATGTTTTACTGTATGCTCCACCCCTTTGGTCTTCTTGTCCCCAGTTACAGAATAAAAACTGCTATGGGTCATTAGATTAAAGCAAGCACAGTGATGGTGTGCATGTAGAAGGGAGAGCTTAGAAGGACTTGTGTCCTGGAAGGGGTGCACCAGGCATGGTTACAGAAGGAACACATGCTGGGTAGTTACTCTGAACTTGAATTACTTCCGACAAAGAGAGGAAACATAGATTTGATTCCTGTTCGTGTTCACAGCCAACTGAAAGGAGAGCCTCACCCTTCCATATCTCATCCTTTGTTACATACTGGAATCTCAATACTTAACAAAATATGAATAAACTAATGAAAAGTCTTCCTCAGCCAACTTAATGTGGATTCAAGAGATGTGGTTTTTATCAAGCCAAAGCATTTATGATGAAGTATTGAAACACTGAAAAAAGGTGGCCTCCTGAGAGGACAATAAACACATAAAATGTCAGAATGAGAGATTGGACTCCCATCGTTAAAATTAGACTTGATAAGGAAAAATAAAGTGGTTTCCATATGAGCAAATATGCAGTGAGCTGAGAATTGGGAATGTCGGTCTGGCTGGGCAGAAGGAGTTGTTAATGGTTTGGAAATCCACAGGGGAGGCCTAAGAAAAACAGATCATGCCTTGGGCTGGGTGTTCAGGGATCTCACTCTGAGGCCAAAGAGGCCTGTGTTTATAACTCTTGACTCACCCTTGGCCAAGTACTGACTTAGTAGGGGTGCTAAGCACATTCTTCCAGCTCCAAATTTCAAAATCAATGCAAACCAATCAAAGAAGTTTCAGAGAAAAATTAGAACTATTAAGTTTTTGAAAAATAAGTCTCAGGAGGAAATAGAGTTAAGATAGCCTGTGTTTGGGTTGTAACGAAAGAGACTAAGGGGAGCCATAAGTGTATGAAGTGTACGAAGTTATGTTGCAAAGAGGGCAAAAATGATTTATTCTTTCTATGTCCAGAGGAGAGTTAAAATAAAGCCATAGTGCCAACATTGTTTCATGAGCACTGATGAATCTATAATCTCGACAGTGAGGAAAGTCACCGGTATGATCTGCTCCACTTTGGGTGAAGGCTGGACTTTATTCAACCTATTACTCAATAGCCCAGCCTTTCTAGCATAAACAAAAACTACTCCAAAGAAACCCTGAATGGGAGAAACAGTACCCTGTCATCTCATATAGAAGGCATTGAAATAAATATTACATTTTAGGAAAAAGCAATATAGTAGAATGTGTGCACAGGGAAGCAGGTATGTCCACTTTCACCACCAACCTGGTCTCCTGCTATGTTTGAAAGAGTGAATTAGTAACACCTTAGGTTAAGTGTGGGATATATATCTCTAAGAGCTGTGCATATTTTATTCTGGCTTTTTTATTCAGGTCTGGAAACATATGCATTGTACTAATAAGAAAGGGTTGTTTTTTAGAAGTATGATGCAGAACAACATGGCTATCTTTTGGACCAACTAACAGTTCTCCCTCCTCCAACACACACCCTGGATAAAGCTATTAACACTCTACAAAAGAATGCTTTTCTCCAGCCCCCAGGCTCTCTCCAGACCTTGGTCTTCTCCCTCAGCCTGAGGAAATCTTCTTTGTCCTGCTTCTGTCCGGCAGTCTCATTTCTCATTCTCAAAACAGTCCTCGCAGCCTCTTCAGCAGCTGATGCACCACAGGTAGGCTCTGCTTGGTCCTCATTTCAGACTTCATCTTGGCGCCTTCTTTGGATTGTCTTGATTTCCACAGCCACTGTCATCTGTCCCTATATCGTCTCAGGCTTTTAAATCCCAGACCTGGTCCTGGGTTCCAGATCCTGCATCCAAAAAGATAATTTGGGTAATCTTGAAGTTATGAAATCACTTTGACTCTTAAAAAAAAAATCATAAGTATCTAGAAGGATTATTCAGAATGAAATGTATACATATTTGGGGACAATCTAGAATCTCCCATCTTTCAAACTGCTACTCTCAGAATGTGAGGAATGGAGCTAAAGGCCTCTTTACAACAAGGAAAAAGTACAGTACTTTCTCTGTTCTTAGGAAGCATGGCCACAAATAATGTGCCTCCCAAATAATGGGGCCAGCCATGGGCAGAGGCCACGATCTAATTCAGAGATGGCAAATAGGGGTCCACTCATACAGCAGCTGTCACTGATAGTGACCACCAAGAGTATTGGGTGGGGTCCGGTCTCCAATCTCACTTATATGCTAAAGGAAGAGAGTTAGGACTGATGAGCCCCTTCCTCTCTTGAGCACAAGATTGTTGCAGATAAGGCTAAGGCATTTCCGCTCTTGCAAGCCAGGTGGTACAAATCCCATTGCAGTGTGAGTGGGCAGGAGATGGGAAATGACAAAGTGTTTGAACAACAGCTGGCCAGAAGCTGGCAAGTGGCTGATTACCCCCCAAAAGGTAGCTTGTTGATGATAAAAAAAAATGTACACAATCCCATAATTCTGTGTTGACTTTCTGGGCACAGGCTATGTCCAAGTGTGCATAGACCTGACACCACCTCAGGCCCATTATAGTGGATGTGGAGGCAGACTAGAAATGAGGCAGCCCAGCAGGTCCTGACATAAAGAAGTCCCTGTGCTGAGATGGAGATCGGTGACATGGTCAAGCTGGGCCAGCTAAACAAGGGAGTTTCCTCCTTTTGGGCTACCCAAATCTGAGGACTGACACGCCACACCAGAAACAAGAGGTTTGGTGCTATACACTCAAGGTCAAAATGAAAGTGTAGGAAGTAAAGGTCAGAGGCATGAAAATCTAAGGTGTTGCTTTCAAGAGCCAAGAACCTGGAGGCCAGCAAAGAATCAGGACTAAGGGGCCGGGGAGATGGCTCAGTAGAATAAGAGCTCATCTGGAAGCACAAGAGCCTGAGTTCAATCCCCAGTTCTGTCAAAAAAAAAAAAAAAAAAAAAAAGAAGCGGGACTAAGTTGTTAGCTGCCAAAACAGGCAAGGGGGTGATTTATCTTCCAGAAGAGCCCAGGCAGCAAACAATCTGTGACCCAGGGCTCCAGATGTGCACACCTGACAGATCCCAGCTGTAGCAAGTGAAGAAAAGGTCAGGTTCTAAAGTCCCTTCAGTACTCTGTCAGACATGAACCAGTTCTTGGGCTGCAAACTCACTTACTCATTCAAAAGCAAACAGCTGCCCTGGGTCTGAAGCAGAGTAACAAAGCACCCTCCTGGGCCCTGATGTGATGCAAAGTCAGGCGTGTGAATCTCCAGGATGAATGTGGGGAGCGCTGGGATAAAGGTCAACAGCGTGCAGCCAGGTCACAAATGCAGCAGGGACAGCATCCCCCATCTGTGAATGGAGGCAAGCCAATAAGGGAAGATTCTGGGATGAGGGACACAGAGCCTGCCACATGCTGGCACTGTTAGAATGCTCTATGCACTCAGTCTCGTTCACCATTTTACAGAAAGCAGAAGACTGAGGCTCAGAAGCATCCAGCAACTTGCTCAAGATCCCCAGCTAGTAAATAGCAGGGCTAGTTCAGATCTTTGTGTCCTGCTTTGGGAGCCTGAGGCAGGGAGGACAGATTAGATGTCTATGGATCAGACTCTGAGAGATGTGTTTGGCTAAAATGCATGTTGGAAACTATCTTGGCCAAGCGGTCCAGAGAAGCTAATTGCTTCAAAAATCTCAAATTCCTAGAATGTTATAAACTCCCTGGAAAGTAGAAGCACCCCACTTTTCTCTGTTAAAGGGTAATATCTCAAGGACAAAATAAATGGACAGCAGGACCCTAGACTAAAGGCTGTCATCTCAATGAAAATATAATCTCATGCCCAATTTCTAAATGTAAATACCCTTTGTGAACTTGAAAGGGTGGCTGGGTCCATAGAAAAAGGACCTTCAGCATCATGAGAAATGTACTGTTTTTCCCCAAAAGGCCACAAAGCCAAAGGGTATGCCTGAAAGCCATTGTTATTCACAAATAACAAGCAGTAAAAGCCTCATATTTGTACCATATCTTCTTTATCCATTCCTCAGTTGATGGGCATTTGGGTTGCTTCCAAGATTCAGCTATGACAGATTGTGCTGCTATAAATGTAGGTGCACAGGGGCTGGGAGATAGGTTGGCTGTCTAAGAGCCTGCCAGGCAAGTATAAGGACCAAGGTCAGAACCCCAGTACTGCGTGTCATGCCAGCCCCAGAACCCAAGGTGCACATTGCTAGCCACTGACCCTGGGCATGGTAGCGCACACCTGCAACCCCAGCACTTGGGAGGCTGAGACTGGAAGATCACTAAGAGTCCAAACTGTGCAGCAAGACCTTGTACCAAATAAATAAATAAATAAAAGATTTCTTTTAAAAAATAGGTGCATGTAAATTGCTGTGGCATAATGTTTTTCACTTATTCTGGAAAAATACCCAGAAGGGGAATAGCTAGCAGTAACTGACCTGTCAACAAAAGTGACTGTAAATTATCTAATCTGAATGCATTCCTAATTTACTTTCTCTTATTAGAATCCAAAAAGCCTATGTTACTTACTCCTCCACCACTCAAGAGGAAGTTATAAGTGCAATCTTTTAAAAAAATCTATACGGTAAACACATCACAGAGGCCCCTCCCAAATTCCTGGAAGGGGGTCTGGAGGTGAGAGGCCCTGGGGGCTTTCATAACATTTGTTCTTAGGTCTAGAGTGGAGTGTGTCACGTGACTGGGGGAGAGGCTGGGCTGGAACACACAAGTTTGGATGCTCTATCCAGTGCTCTTTTTCCTCCTATAGATGCTTTTGCCTTGTGAGAATTGGCAAGGGATTTTTCTTTGTATATTTTGTCAAAATAGGTTCCCCCTCATGTAATGAGGCACAGTTGGTGAACTCTGGTGCTGAGAGAGGAGTCAAAGTTCTTCCTCAGCTGGAACAGCAATGAAGACCAAGAGTTTGGCTCCTGAGTTTGCTGCCCTGGCTGAGAATTAAATATATCTGGACATTCTTGCCGCAGCCTACAGTTGAAGAGCTCACAAGGCACAGGAGCTCACCACTTCAGCTTGTCCATCTGCAAGAGGATGCTGCAATATTTTCTCAATAGTGACTGCTGGATGAATGGCATTATTGAACTGCAAAATGTTAGTATTATTGCTTTTCCCCTTTGATCTCATGGGGCAAGATAAATTTATGATATTGTAATTGTTTCCATAGCAGCAAATCATGTTGTCCCAAACAGGAGACTTCATGACTTCATGGGTGGTTTTAGAAAAAGGAGAAATGACACTGGGAATGAGAATTTTGCTCAAGCATAAATATGTTCAATGATAGCAAAGGGAATAGAGCAAATCACTGACAGGCAAAATTGCTTTCAGTTTAAATGCTCTTTTCACAAGTTCATTCCAGTGAAAAGCCCCTTCTCCAGGCATGTAATTTGTGTAATGATTCCTCCTTGCCTGAATTCACAGAAGGCTAATGGTGAATCTCATCTATTTTGGGAATGCTTTAGCAATGCTAATTCTAATTGTTTTGCAGCAGATATCTGGATTTCTGCTGTAAGAAGTTCTGTTGGGTTTCTCTGGTGTGTGTGTGTGTTTGTGTGTGTGTGTGTGTGTGTGTGTGTGTGTGTGTTGTCTGTGTGTGTCCATGTGCCTGTGTACATGTGTTTACTTTCTCAAGGTTTTTGTCTCCTTAAGACATGTTTGAAATAAACTGATTCCAGAGAAAAGTTAGGCATTTTTAATCTGAAAAATCTGTCAAGAGCCGCCTCTCCTCACCAGAGGCGCATTCATCTTCTTGGTTAAGTTCCTATTGACTTTATTCTCATGCTAATACAGGGAGAAAAACTGATCTCAGGTGGGTGACCTCCAAAGGATAAGCTGAACCTCCAAATGACTAGGGAAAAACAATCTCTGGACCTGACCTGTATGAGTTCATGTTCTCTAAAACTGAAAAATGAATTTTAGGAACAAACAGAGGTTATGAGCAGAATAGATTTATTGAGGGAAAGAAAGCTCCTGTCTAAGAGAGGGACAGGAGGGGGGCCCGAGAGGGTAGTTCCCCAGGAAGCTGTCCCTTCCAGGGACTTTTATAGAGGAAAACCATGTGGTGAGGCGGTCTAAGGTGGTAAAGACTTGGGAACTCACTTAGGCAGGACAAAACCATGGTTAACCAATGAGATTACAAGCACCATTGGTCAGGTAAAATTGATTAAGTTCAGGAACAAATAGGGAAGCGAGTCACATAGCAAGTGGGCATGAATATGGGACAGGGTCTCTTCCTATTGGGGGTTGGGCTAGTGACTCGTTTGGCTCTTTCAAAGTGATTGATACCTATCTAGAATATCAATCTCTGATGCCCAACCCTAGGGAAGTATGTAGCTATGTTTCTTCTTTTTGCCTTGGTCTTGAGGTGTGGCCCATAAGGAGTGTCTGTCTCTTCCAAGTTGCAAAGTCACCTTGTCTGCCATCTTGTCTCCTTGAGGGCCTGGCCCTGTCTGACTGCCTAGAATATTTCTGTCTAACTCCACTGCCTACAACAATGCTTCTAGAGCCCATCATTAGTATCTATTGCCTGAAAAGAAAGCAAAATTTCTAATTTTCAACTTCTAAAATTTGCCTCAGTTTCATTCATCATACAGAATAAATATTACCTGAGATTTTAAAATTTGTTTCTCTCCAATTCTTCCTTTATAAATAAATATTTTTAGTACCTTCTACCAAGGATAAGCTTCTCTCTTTTATTTAACTCTCAGACTCCAAGATCTTCAAGTCTCTGGTAATTAATTCCTAAACTCCCTGCCAGCTACCTCAGCTAGAAGCACTCTGGCTTTACTCCAAGTACCTGGACACTTACTGCCCCAGCAAGCAACGCAGTGACCCCTCTCCATTCCTATTCTGAGAACTCCACCTTATTGAGTTCCCCCTCTACACGGTTCCACTAGAAACTGCATTGTGATAGGTGGCTTCAGGTGTCAACTCAGGTAGGCAAGCTATAGATATTGGTTATTTAATCAAACACTAACTTAAACACTGTTTCTGTAAAGGTATTTTGTAGATGTGGTTAGAATCTATAGGCAGCTGGCCTTAAGTAAAGGTCACACACACACACACACACACACACACACACACACACACACACACACAAAACAGAGAAACCCAACAGAACTGCTTACAGCAGAAATCCAGATATCTGCTGCAAAACAATTAGAATTAGCATTGCTAAAGCATTCCCAAAATAGATGAGATTCACCATTAGCCTTCTGTGAATTTTGATTTGCTGTAATGTAATTAAAGGTCTGAAAAGCAAAAACTAAAGTTTCCCACACACCTTATGAATTTAGCAATTGTCAGACATGCTGATTGATTAACACAAATCTGAGTGTGCCTCTGTGTGTGTGTGTGTGTGTGTGTGTGTACCTGCTTATCACAGGTACATAAAGAGCACACAGTAGGGACTTGTGGCTGCTGAGCCTTATGCTGTGGGAGGTGCAGAGGAGGCTAAGACCTGGCTCAGAGTCCAGATTAACTGTGCCTGAAAAAAAAGCTGGTTAAAAAAAAAAAAAAAAAAGAATACAGTTTAGTTGTTCCATGTAGATGCCTAGGAAAACAGCAGAAAAAAGGGCAGTGAGAAGTGAAGGTGTTGGGAAACATTTTTCATGGAAAAATGAGTGTTGAGCTGACACTGGGGGAGTTTGAGTATTTGCACAGCCACAGCACACACAATTCAGTGGCATCATGCAAGGATCAAGCAGACAAAAGGGCAGAGGTAGGAAGTAGCACAGCCTGGCTGTAGGACCCGGAGGGTGTTATATGACCTGGCTGATAAGGGCGTTATAACCTATGTCACCATGTCCATTTTGTAACTAGAACAGCTATTTTGTTGTACAACTCTGTACATTTCTGTTCTAACCTATGTGACTGACTCCATTTTGTAACCAGAATAGCCATTCTATTATACACCTCCGGAAGTCCACTGTGACTTTGTTATCGAAAATTGTTTGTTATAAGCTGACAGCTTAGGCTCCATTTTGGTGTTTCAGGCCATCCTCCAGACCCCTGAACAATGTCAATGTTCAAACTACCCCTTTGTTCTAAACCACAAAGTCTAAACTATTTCTTTGCCCTAGAACTCATCACACAATGTGTCCTGCCTTAAAATAATGACTATTTGTTCTAGGATATAACCTCCCCATTACCAAACTTAACTTAATATCCAACTTGTGACAACCTGCCATAGAATTTAACTGTTTCTTCCTGAAAATTGCAACATGTTAAAAGAATGCAACCTGTTTTCCATATGTGGACCCTGACCCCTGTGCTGCATTTCCTTCCTGCTCAAGCCGCAAGACCACCCACCCACTTTTGCAGTTTCCAGCTTTAAAATCCCCTGCATCTCCCACCTGGGTGCGCACCTACTTGGAGACGGACGAGAGTACATGTTGCCGCTGAGCTCAGCTAATTATGCCTTTCTGAGTTGAATCCGGTTTTTTATTTTTGGGTTACAACAGAGGGCAGAATGCCCCTGGAGATCTAGGAAAGCAAAGTTGGAGGAGCAGCCTGAGAGTAGGTTTGGGGGAGCCCCAGGAACACTGGAAGTATTGTATAGGCTTAAAGTGGTAGAAGGAGGCACCAGACTTTAGAGACTGAATACAGTGCAAGTACCTTGCCCAAGGCCTTTGGCAGGTCGGTTGCAAACCAGGGGACCAGTTTCTTAACTCTTCAGTCTAGCGTTATTTTCACAACACCACTCTGCTAGTGTATAGGATAGAAAGATGCTACCCTGGCAGTATCAGCGGAGACTGTTCTTAGACCAGAGGAGCTGAGAAAGACGTTGGGAGAGCAGGATTCCAGGACTGTGAGGTGAGGGCCTTTACTAGAAGAAAATTAGAAGTGGGATAAGGAGAAGACATAGGATCAGATAAATCCAACAGCTTCTGTTTTTCTTTCCCAAGTCTCAACAGCATTTGGCAATGCCAGCCCCTCTTTGAACTGCCCTGTGAGATTCTGTGATGCTGTTCTCTCCTCTTTCGTCGCCTAACATTATTTCTCTGGCTCCTTTGCCTTCTACTACCTCATTGTACATGTTTTAAACAAAATCGTCTGTACCCGTCTTCTCTTCTCTTTTTAACATTACCCTGGTAATATCATCACTGATGTCTTGACCCTATCTCATCACATTTGAGAAGTAAATGACTCCCAAATTGCTCTTGCTATGTCTGACTATGGTCACAGGTTTCAGGCTCGGATGTGTAACTGTCTCCCGGGGCTGTTAACAGCCCATCTGGAAATCCCACTGGCACCACTGGTACCTTGAACTCACTGTGGCTGAAACTAAATTCATCACCTTTATTCCAAATTGTGCTCTCCTTTTTCTTATTTCTTACTCGGAGATCTGAGACTTGGATCCAACACTTCAGCATCGCATTTATCCCTGTCTCCTCTTCTTTGTTCTCCATATTCGATGGTACCCTAAGTTCTGCTCACTCTGCCCCCCACCCCCATCACTTGCATGTCTGCGCCTACGTTTTCACTTCCACGGCCCTCACTCAGGTTTCCCTGTCCTCTGGCCTGGGTGATTATCCCTGCTTGGTCCTGCTCATCCACAACTGATTTTAGAGGCTGTGACCACATTAACCTTAAACACAGCTCTGGTGCGCTATGTTTTAGTATTCTTAAATCTTGTCCAATATATTTAAAAATGAAAAAATAAATTGTCTCAGCCTCTGTTACCAGCCTTACTCCCCATTCTTCCAGCTCGTGGACTCTTAGTCCTGCCTAAACTCAGAGCTCAGTTTTCCCTGCCCAACTCATACTTGTCGTGCTTCTGGTTACATGCCACCTCATGTAGCCCAAGATGATCTGCCTGTCCAAATGCTGCTCGATTTTATTTGTCTCTCACGAATGTCTTTTCATCCCCCAAATCTTCCTTATTCCACCCCAACATATGACTCATTATTTTCCATTTTAAATTATACTTCCTGAACATGTTTTACCTCTAAGCCCATAATCCTAGGTTACAGAATAGAAATCTTTATACCACGTCACCCTTATTGTCCTTGAATATATTAGGCAATAGACAAATAAAAATTTCCTTAATAATATGGAGGGAAAAACTATAGGGCTTAGTGTTGATTAGGGGAAATGTTTTTAAAGAAAAGAGCAAAAACAGGGTTGGCAAGATAGCTCAGCGGTCTAAAGTGCCTCTCAGGGACTGCGGTTCGATCCCCAGCACCACATGCCATGCCAGCCCCTCCCCTCAGGGCGGGCTGAGCTGACCCCCCGCCCCCGCGAGAAAAGAATCCGTGATGTATAGCGAGACACTGTAATAAATAAATGAATTAAAAAAAAAAAAAAAGAACAAAAACAATGTGGTTGTTTGGGCTTAACTGATATATATGAGTTATATGGAATAGTAACTCATATATATATATATATATATACACACACACACATATATAAAGATAAAGCTTTGAGAATATGTATGATCCCTAGTTGTTTTTTTTTTTTTTTTTAACTGTGGCCTTTTAACCACTAACAAAATACCAGAGGCAGTCAGTTTATAAGGAAGAAAGGAGCCAGATGTAGTGCCTGTAATTCTAGCACTCTGGGAAATTGAGACAGGAAGATTACAAATTTGAGACTACCTTGAGCAACCTAACAACTTAGGGAGATCCTATCTCAAAATAAAAAATAAGAAGGGGTCAAGGATGTAGCTTAATACGAAGGCCCTGGGTTGAATTCCAAGTGTTGCCACAAACGTGTACAAGAAGAAAGGTTTATTTTGGCTCAAAGTTTCAGAAATTTCAGCCCATGATCCACTGGCATTGTGACTTTGGGCCTGTGACGAGGCAGTGTGTTACAGTAGAAGTGCACAGCTAAGCAAGCTGCTCACCTCAGGGGTCCAAGAAGCAAGGACAGCCTGACATCAATTCCCTTCAAGACCACACCCCCAGGTACCTAACTTCCTTCTCCTAAGCCCCACTTCCTGACAGCTCCACCACCTTCTAGGAGTACCCATGGCCCAGACACCAAGTCTTCAATACATGGGCCTTGGGAAACATTCAAGGTCAAGATCCTCACCCTTAAAAAGTGGGGATCAGAAAACAAAGACACTATAATCATAGAATGAGAGATAAGAACTAAGACTGTGAAGAGGATGGCATTTCCAGAAAAGGATGTCAACAATGTCGCATATAGAGGTATTCATTAGGCACTCACAGAGTAAATCTGTGTTAAAGATCTGGCACTGTTGGCTATGCTAGAGTTTCCATGAAGAGTCCCTGAAGAGTTAAAATCTAATAAGGAAGAAAAGATAACACAAATAAACTCATATGGACTACAATTAAGAAAAGATAAAGCAGGGAAAGGAGATAAATGAGAGGGTAAAATGAGAGGCAGGATGGTCGGCATGACTTCACTTTGAAGGTGACATCTGAGCAGAATTCTAGGTGAAGTAAAGGAGTGGGCATGTAACTATCTGGGGGAAGTTACCAAGAAGAGAAGAGCAGCTTCTTTCTAAAATTTTCACCTGGTCTGGGAAGGAAGTTGGGGAGGACATGAGATGAAAAAGGAGAGGTTGTTTTGAGATTGAACAAAAAGAAGGCTGAATCAGTTATTGTCATCTTCTGGGTATAAGTATAGGACAGATGCATAGAAACCGATAACATAGAGAGCCCTTCCTGGTCTTCCTCTCAGCGCAGGAAGTTTCTATTTGCAATCCCGGAAAAGTTCCTGAAATTCTAGTGAGTTCATCCCCAATCCATCACTTTCAATACAACCCATGGTGAGAGTAAAGACACTAAGGCATATTTGTAGATATGGGGAGCAAAAGGGTCCTAAGTGCAGCCATGATGATGGTGATCCAGAACAAAGGCCTCACCCGGATTCAGAACCTGGTTTTATTCATTCATGAGGAAAGGAGTAGCTTCAGGCTGTGTGAGAATGGTGGGAAGTAGGTAAGTAATGTGAGCTGGGCTGGGTAGGAGGCCTGCATTCACCTCTGCAATATGCAAAGAGAAGGATATGCAGAAAGAGTCATTTACATAACACAACTGAGGTAGTAGCTAATGTTTTAAAGTCAGCGCCTCAGCTCTGATGTGTAATCTTTCAAGAGACAAGAAATAATAGCTTCTATCTCCAGGCTTGATCATAGCCAGCAGCATGGCTCTTCATCTAGACTCACTCAAGCGAACAACGGGGGTTCAGGGAAAAACTTCCCTTCTGTCTTCAAAAGTCTTGGAAGATCATCAGTACCTTGGCTAGACCAGTATTATTGCTTAAAGCCAGTTGAAGAGATAAGGGAGTTGCCCTAGCCAGGTCTGTACACATCAGTACATGAAGACAGGGTCCAGTTCAGCCAAAATGGAGACAACTGCTTCTCCTTCAAGGCAAGTCACCCAGGTGGTCCTCCACAAATAAGAGCTGCTACAGAAGAAACAGCAGGGGCCAGCGCAATCCCAGCCCTTCTCCAGCAGGTACCCTGCCTCTGGAGTTAAGTCCTCAAATGGCTCACCACATGCCTCCAGAAGTGCCCCACCCATCAGTGCCACCATGCTGCCAGCACAATGACAGAGAATCTCTGAGTAATCTTCAGTTTTCACTGTCTTGACTTTCAATTTCGGTTTTCAGGTTTTCTCTTAGTTTTACTCAGTTTTACTACTCTGCTGCTCTCCTGATAATTCAGCTTTTACAATTTTCGCTCTTACTGTTCCAGCCCTGGAACAGACAAGAGTAATTTCTCAAGGGAACTGACCTCCTCCTTAGACCTTTTCTTTCTAACTCTACCTGCCTTCCTCCATTAACCCTTCCCACCTATGACAGTTGAATTTAATTGGCAGCTAATCTGGATGAAGGGACCCTTGATAAGGTTGCTGGACCATGGGGGCAGAGAGGAGTGTGCTGTTAGGACATAAAGCCCAGTGGAAGGCTGCAGGGTACGCCTGTGGAGAACACCTCATCCCCAGCACTCCTCCCCATGCTCCACTTCCCAGCTATCATGGAGTGAGTCTTGTTTCCTGGCACTTTTTGCCAGGATGTTGCTATCTTGGAGCCAGCTCCTCATGGACTGAGATCATAACCCAGAATAAATCCTTCCTTTCAAACTTGCAGATATTGGGTTATTTGGGTTCAGCAATGGGATAGGGAACCAGGATGCAATCTCACATTATCTACCTAGTAATACTGCTTAAATTGAACCATCATTGTATTTTACTTCTCTTATCCTCTTTGGCTTTAGTCACTTTCTCTGTCACTAAAGTTAAAGCCCAAGGTGTTGACATTTTGTGTCAAAGACCAAGAAACTTGTCTTAACCTCTTTGCCCATGCCATTCTTAATTTGTTCCTCTCCTGACACAGAAACTGTTCCTAACTTATGCCACATGCTCAGCCATACCAATTGGGAAAAAATGATGAGTGGACCCATTGAGGATCACAGGCCTCTCTGACTCTGGCTAGTGGTTCACTTCTCACCACCTTGCAGTGGCATTAGTATGCACATCATGTAAGTGTCAGTAACACACAGGTAAGTGCTGTAAGGCTCTTTTTGGGGGGCTGGCTCAGGATGCCCTCAGGGCAGGTCTGGTATGGCTTGAGCATCTGAGGATCATTGAACCACAGCAACCTGAGACTAACTGTTCTGTTTAAGTAGTCTCTTAAACAACTGAGCTAATGGGCAGGCCCCCAAGAGGCTCTGGTTTGTTAACTCCAACAATGGCTTTTACATCCCCTCTCTACACCACAGGGATGGTGCCTGTGGTTTCTGTGCACAGGGGCCCAAAGGGGACCCATATTGGGACTTCAAATATTTTGATAAGTTTATAGCTAGATCCTTGAGAATGGGCTGCTCCTCCATTCTTTGCATCAGCAGTACTGTGTTAAAAGTGTCCCCTAAAGGTTCAACAGTGTTGATAGTTTATTGAACGGGCTGTAGAAGATAGATTCTAGTCCTTAATAGTTATCAAATAGAAGTCAATTTGTAGAGGGGATTGGATGTTTTAAAGGAAGAACAAAGAAATGGAAAAGGGTGTAATGGGAAGGGATTTAGCAGAGTCAGGGAAGTAAAAAATTACAAAAAGCAGGAGGCCAGCGAGAAACTCAGCAGACTAAGCATCTGCTTAGGCAAGCTCAGGGACTGCAGTTCGATTCCTAGCACCACATGCTGCATGCCCCACCCATGGGCTCCCTGAGCCCACCACTGAGACCTGGAGTGGTGGTGCAAATGTAGGGATCAGAGGTCTGAAACCCAGCACTACATGCCATGCCAGACATCCTCAACCCCCCACACACACTCTCACCCCTGGGCACACTGAGCATGCTGAGTCTAGGAATGTTGGTGCACACCTATAATTCCAGTTCTGGGGAGGCTGAAAACAGAAAGATCATTACGACTTCCAGCTGCCTAGTGAAACACTACAAAATGCATTTAAAAAATTACAAAAAGCAGGAAAAGGTCTACATGAAATGCAACTGGTTTATCAGCATTTATTAAAATTAGGCTTCTATCTCCCACAGAGACTGAAAGATAGGACTCTATTTTCAGATATTGGCTAGAAGAAAAAATCAATTCTTTCAGTAGCCTTGAACTTTCATGTGAGTTGGCTTGATCTCTTAGAGACTATGTTAGTATTTGTTAAAATATTCATACAGAGGTCAAGGCTGAAACCAGTAAAGTGGAAAGTTCAGCAGAGGATGGGTAATTGGATCAACAGGGAGAATCTATTGCTATGAGGAACTAGGACAATTCTGTCAGTTTGGACAAGGAGCATTCTAGGAAAGTGTTTCTTGTTTCTGAAGTGAAATTTTTCATGAATCCTTGAGTGTGCAGGTTTGTACATTGGTAGGGCAGGTAAGTTAGGCCCCAAGAAGAAAGGCTTTATGCAAATGCTCAGAGCTTGATGCAGTCAGTAGGGAGGAGGAAGCACAGCACAATTATGGACTCATAATAGCTTTTACAACAGCAGCAAAATGCACAGCAATTCCATTTTGAAGCTTGGATAAAAGACAAAAGCAGGCAAAACCCAGGTCTTATGGCAAATATGGACTGACCCTGTATTGGCCTTAAATGTATTGAAATTAGAAGGACATACAGTGCTTTCTTCCTCAATTTTGAAACTCCTATTCACATATCACAAGTAACAAGTTCCCAGGCCAGCTTTGTGATTTTAGCCTTTCTCCGAAGAGTCTTTCCTGGTTCCTGACAATACTAGAAGTCAGCCCTGGCCCCATTCTTCGCTGGATATGAACCTCATCAGCCAGAGCTAACTCCACCTGGACTGGAGGCGCAGATCCGAGCTTCGGAAGGCAGGGCGGAAGCAGAGGACAGAGAAGAAGGCGAGAACGCTCCGCGGCAGATTGCTGCTCTGTGCAAGCGCTGCCCTGAGGTCGGGGAGGAAGCCTCCAAACGGACAGCTGAGCTGGGGCGCGGGCCTCCCTCCTGGAGCGGCTGCCAACGACGAACGTGAGCAGGAACG
Source organism: Ctenomys sociabilis (assembly GCA_004027165.1). Lineage (NCBI taxonomy): Eukaryota > Metazoa > Chordata > Mammalia > Rodentia > Ctenomyidae > Ctenomys > Ctenomys sociabilis. Next base: position 22,384 of record PVKA01001577.1, read on the forward strand.
CTCCGGGCCGCGGTCCGTGTGGACTTTCTAAGTTCCCTCTCTCTTCCTGTGGCCTCAACTACACGCAGCAAGAGAAACCAATGCTACCTAGGAGATTTTCAAAAACCCAACCCCAGCGATCATTTGGGAGAAATCTACTGGAAGAAAAAGAAAAAAAGAAAAAAAAAGGAAACGGTTTTAAGTGTATCTTCAGCACTGATAGGCGTTAGAGGTGCGAGTGGGATGAAATCTTCAGCCTCAGTCAGGACCTTCTATCAGAGAACACAATGCGAAATGAGTCTCGCCTTTGTTCGCAGGCTGAGCGGAATCCCCACCTCTATTTTCATTCTGTGCTCTTACCCAGATGCAATCTCGGAGCTGCACGCTAGAGGTCGCTGTTTATTAGGAGCAATCCGCACTCCGCAGGAGAGGGGGAGAGGCCCCCCAGCGCACACCCTCACTGCAGAGCCAGCAACCGGCAGGCTTTGGCCAAGGAAAACCACGCCCAGGCCGGCTTTGGCTTGCCTGCAAGGACGTCGCTGTTCCTCACAACCACAGAAGCACAAAAGGAGGATTAAGCAAATTATTATCAAAGGGCCTTTAAACTAACTCTAATTTTTTTTTTTTTTTAATACTGAATAATTTTTGACCCTTCAACACTGCCCTGTTCCTGCGGGTTCCCCTCCCAGCTGTCAGGCTCCATCACTTCTTCCCAAGCGACCCACAAAGCAATGCAAGGCATGCCATGAATATAACCCGAGGCAGACTATAGCCACAGCTAGCCACTACCCCCGCTGTCACTGGGGGTGCCCTTCCCAGCTGGCACCCTGCTCAGAATACAAAACAGCTAAGAAACAAAATGACAAGACAACAGAGCTGCTAACACAGTAAGCAGTCAGAGCCTATGCTGATGCAGAGATTTCTAAAGCTACTCAAAGAGCACTATACTAATTGAAGGCCAATATTGAGGAGCCAGAGCTGGGCTGCCTGAATTCCTGGTCTTCTGGTTATGGTCATCTGTCCTTTCGTTAACCCCAACTTTGCAGACTACTTTCCAATCCCAGGGGCGATACCCAAACCAGGTTGACATAAAAGTCAGCAGTATACTGCAGGCAAGCCAAAGTGTCTTTGTTGTTTGTCACATTCTTGCCCTTTCCTCTAGGCCTAAAGCCCTGAATGGGGCGTCATCACAGACAGAGGAGCCAAGCAGTGTAATTCAACATAAGGAGTGTGGCATGGGCTTCACATCCAACGGGAGTCCTAGAAGATGGAGCCCAAAGCCAGTGGGCATGCGTACACACACACACACACACACACACACACACGATTCTTGGTTAAAATTGAGAACTTTGTTCTCTCTGTAGGCAGCAAGCAGAGGACAACCGCAGCCTAGTGGGGCAGAGAACAGACAGGACAGGGCTTCTGAGAGAACCTCCTGGCAGCCGTCCCAGACTTAAACCTGTCAGTTGCTCTGCGCTGTGTCTCCGGATGAGTTGCTGGCTTGGGTTGCAGAGGAAGAAGGAGCTGATAGAGAAGTGGAGGAGGCACACAGCATGCATGTTTGCCAGGAAGGAGTCTTAAGTCTATACCTCTTTCTGTGTGTGTTAAAATATACTACTATGGCTTCAATGTATGCCCTTCTCCCCGCAACAAAAAAATTCATGTGCTGAGTGTGATAGTACTAAGAAACAGGGCTTTGGTGGGATGGCTAAGTCATGACTAGGATCAGTACCCTGAAAAGAGACCCGGGATCTCATAAAAGGCCTGTCTATCAGGAACAGCCCTCATCAGACACTGAATTTGATGATACTTTCACCCCCAAGTTCCCAGCCTCCAGAACCGTGAATGATGCATTCTGTTGTCTTTAAATTACCCCAGCCTAAAGCATTTTATTACAGCAGCTCAAACTAGGATATAGGCATAAAAATGCACTTTTTAAAATGTTTCAATTCAGAGACATTAAGTGCATTCATATTTTTATGCAGTTATCACCAGCCTCCATCTCAAAACTTTTCTGTTATCCCAAACTGTAACTCTGTCGACATGAGACACTAACTTCCTACAATTCCTTCTCTCCAATCTACTACTTTCTGTACCTATGAATTTGCCCATTCCGGGTACCACACAAAAGTAGAATCGTATATTTGTCCTTTTGTGTCTGATTTATTTCATAAAATATGATGTCTTTAAGGTTCACCCATGTTGTGACATGTCAGAATGTCATTCCCTTTTAAGACTAAGTATATTTCATTGCCTGTAGAGTCTACATTTTGTTTACCCATTCATCTGTCAATACACATTTTTGACTACTGTGCCTGACACTACTCTAACGTGATTGTACAAGTATTTGAGTCCCTGCTTTCAGTGCCTTTGTGTATATACACAAAGGTTGGAATTACTGGCTCAACATGACAATTCTATGTTTAACTTGTTGAGGGACTACCCAACTATTTTCCATAATGACAGTATCATTTTACATTCCCATCAGTAATGGTTCAAGTTTCACCACATCCTCCACACTTGTTTTTTTCTTTTTTGTGTTTGTGCAACAAAAACCATTCTGATGGACATGATGTAGTTTTTCCTTGTGGTTCGATTTGCCTTTCCCTAGTGATTGGCAACTGTTGGGCATTTTTTCATGTCTATTGGCTGGTTGTGTACTTTTTTTCTTGAGAAATGTCCATTGAAGTCCTTTATTCATTCTGAATGACCATGCATTTAGGGGGCAGTAGGTTGCTTCTGTCACAGTTCACCCACTTAATAGCTTTGTGATCTTTAGCAAATTACACTATTTCTCTGAACCTCAGTTCTGTTATCTATAGGATAAAAATAGTAACAGCTGTCTTGCAGTGTTTTGTAAGGATTGAATGAGTTTATATCTGGAAAGCACACTGCATAACACCACAGATGACACTCACTGTGTATTAGATTTATTTCTACACCAGATGGCTTGGAGAAGGAAGAGGCTGTGTCTAAGGAAGCAATCAGGAAACAGTTTCCTGCCATCAGTGCATAAGGGCATGGCATCAGAGCTCCTTAAGTCCAGCCCCTGTATTTTACCAAAAAGCAAAGACACAGGCATGGAAAGACAAGGCTGTGTGCATAGGAACAGAGGAGCTCTTACAACCACAGCTCTAGAGTCTGAGTCCACGTTTCTATCACACAGTTTTTTTCTTCACTTTAGACTAGAAGACCATAGTACTGTCCTCATGGAAATGACTTAAACATCTTTGAAACTACGGCAGTTTTAGCACCTCAGTCCCGGACAGTGGGTCCGTGGCAGTCAGTTCTGATGCTTGGGGGGGTGGCAGGTATGAGCAAGACACAGTGCTGTCTCCAGACTTTCCTTTGAGAGTAAACAAGCCCCAGGCCCTCCCCAAGCTCAGGCTTTGCAGATTTGCTGTTGGCATTTTAACTTACACTGACCTGCACCGGCTCTGACCTGTTCCCACTCTTAGTTCCTGTATATATATAGGAGAAACCTGTTAGAGTAGAAATTTGGGACTATAGGATCCTTTTTCTTAGTGAGACAACCCTTGAGACCCCCACAGAACAGAAAGCCCCTCATTCACTGATTAGATGGAACCCTGCTTACCTTTCTGCAATGCAAACTGACAGTAGAGGTAACAGCGCTATCACCCAGCCCCTGTGGTAGCAGATGTCAGAAATGATATAAATAGACATAAAATGAGTTGAAATCATGCAGTCTGCTGGAGGTATTCACAGCCTCCCAGAAACAGCCCTGGCCTCCCTCACTGGAGAACCAGTATAGCCTCTCACAATACCTGAAAGTGAAGTTCCTCTCCAATTTCCTTCTGGCAGCAGAATCCACTGCTGTCAGCTCTACATAAACCTGGAAGCTCTGCATGCCTTTGTGAGGTGCAGCTAAGATTTCTCTTGTCCACCATCCCTAAACGGCCCAGCATGCTGTTTATTTCTCACTAAGCCACAGAGCCACCTCTCGGCACAGTCTGCTTTCTGATAATTCATGTCAAATTTCCTGTTTGGTTTCCTTGATAGATAGATGGCTCCTGATGTTCTACCTTGTCTTCTCATTGTGCATCCAGCCCAAGAATGCTTATCATCCTTGTCAGTTCAGCCACTGTGCTTCTTCCCTGAGGCTGCCTTGGACAAAGGAAAGGTTCACATCGTAAAACTGTGTTGACTGTTTCTTCTAGTCTTGTAAGTTCCCCTTATCTTCTAAGACTAATGCTAGGTTCTCACGTGAGTCCTGCATCTTCTGTGACAGCATACATGGTGGGCACAAGAAGAACCAACAAGCTTCCTCCTCCCTGGGCAAAGAAAAAGGCCAAAGCCTGTAGCGTGAATGGTGGCCCTCACCCCTGCCAAGTGTAGGTGAATGTCAAAGCCTTTGGATTTTGTCCAGTGCAACAGGAGAGAGTGCACGCAATGCTCATCATTCTCAAACTTTGTTGATTTTCAAACTTCACTCCCAGAAGTGCCTCAAAGGGAAAAGAAGCAGAGACCATTGGAGAAGACTAGGTCTTAGGGCTTCCTCCCTCAATGCAAGCAGAGGAACTCTGAGTTCTTCTGTGTTAAAGATTTTCTTCAAGGACACAAATCCACTAGTGTACTGAGAAAGCCACTTTTCTGAAGACAGGGACCTGGGCCCCAACTTTTCTCCCTGGCCTTGACAAGACACAAGACTGAGAGGCTTGGTTGAGACCCTTCCAGTTTGTTAATCCATAAGTGTTATGTGTAATCTTCCGATGGACATTCTGGAGCCAAATTCCAGTCCTTACTGAGCTCTCCCCTGAGGGAGGAGTCTCATTTCCTTGCAACTCAGTTCATCTGTAGTCACTGATAACATTAAGGACCTTGCAAGTTTGTTTTGAGGATTAAAAGTCATATGTAACATTGCCCCTGGCCAAAGTATTTGCTCGGCTTAGGGTAGTTATGACCTACCATGACTTTTCTGAACATAACTGCTAACTCAGCCATCAGTGCTCAGAACTGAACTTCTGACTATACAAGTGAAAGTTTACCAATGTGCTCACACAGGAAAATCTATAAAGCCAAACATTAAAAAAATGAAAAAAAAAAAACAAAAAAAACTGAATGTGTCCATCCATCAAGAAGCAAATGGGTAAATTATGGATTGTACCTTTGCATATTTTCATTTTACAGTTTTCACCAGATCTTGAAATACTTAACCAAATGCTCACTGAACATCACCAGGGTCTACTTTTAAGACACAATGGTGACCTCTCAGTTTTCAGTGTAGTTTTCTTGGCAGTCTGGTCTGAGGGTGGAGTCTCCATGTCCCTAGGTTGGTAACCCATGCCACTTAACAGAAGGAAGGGCTGTTGTCTGTATAAGGCTCTGGTCTTTGGGGTGTCTCCATTTTTCTATTTATGTTTTTTGTTCTAACTGCCTTTACTAAAAAACATTTATTCTTTAGGGATCCAGGTCAGTGCTAATCAAACATTTTCATCATATAGATTAAAGGTTAAATCCTTGCCAGAAAGATAGCTCGGTAGAATAAGTGCCTGCCTGGCAAGTGCAGGGTCCTGCGTTCAATCCCCAGTACCACCAAAAAAAAAAAAAAAAAAAAAAAAAAAAAAAAAAAAAAGATTAAATCCTCTACAACACTAGTCTGAAAAATACAATATTTTTTCTAGAAAAGGAAGTTACAAGTAGGGTGTCTGGTCTCTTTCTTACCTGTGAACAGCCCATACATGCGTATGCTGAATTTCGTGCTTCTTTCCCTGACTTCAGGGTCCCACATGACATCCTGTCACCTCCAATTTCTTGTGAAACTTACCAAGAGCTACAGGACTTCTTGTCTTTCCCCAGTTCCCCCCGGCTCAGTAGCCCTGTGAACACAGGAGCATGCACCCCTCCCACCACTCACAACTTCAAATGCAAAGTAAGCTGGCTTCCCCATGGGGTGTACAACAGGAAGGGAAGACCATTTTCTTGGGGTAATGAAGATTTTGCCAGAGAAGTTCTGAGATTTCCAATCCTCAGGTTTCTTTCCCTCCCCAAACCTCACCCAGGCTAGACATTAGTCCATGACCTGCTCTAGGAGGGTACTGGGGTTCAGGGCAAGCAGAAGACAGCCTCTTTCCCTTGGTGGTTCTGTCAGCCCAACTCCTTTCTACTTTGGGTGCCACCCATTCTTCCCCCCAGGACCAGCACTCTTCCTCTTGTCTTCCTTGGTGAGCTCACTGGCATTCCTGTTATTAACCATGTCCTACACTGCCTCTCCTGAGTTATCTGGACTACAGCTGGACAGATTTGATCCTCAGGGCCACAGGAGTCCTAGAGGCCAATTTTCAACACTCAGGTGTGCATAGCCAGGTATAGGGCTGCAGTGTAGAGAGAAGGCACAGGGATTAGGCTGAGAGCCGCTTACATAAGACCCTTAGAGCTACCTGTATACGAGTTCAGAGAGGTTGGGGAACCCTTGGGGGTTCCCTACCAGCCTCCCCCTCTGCTTCTATCTTCTGTCCAGTTGTCCTACAAGGACCTCTGCATCCCAGTATTCTTACTGTGTTCTTTTGAATCAGCCTTTCTCTGAATCCATCCAAAGGCGGGGTTCTTTCTTGTTCAGTATTTTGTTCCAGTATGAGGCAGCTGGGCCTGCCAGTGACCTACTCAGCTACACATGGAGTCATTTTGTCATTTCATCAGGTTTTTTTGTTATAGCTTTCTTTTCCTTTGCAAGTTGGCATAGGTTCTCTGGCACAAGAGATACTGTGAAATGCTGGCTACAGAAAACATCATCAAAACGACCTGTTGACAAGCCAGAGCTCAGTTTATTGCCCATGGTGATAAATGAGAAGACTACTGCCGATACTCCCAGCACTCTGGAAGACAGAGACATAAGAACCATAAGTTCTGACACTATCTCACAATTTTAAAAAATGATAAAAATGAGGGCTAGGAAGATATCTCAGTGGTCTAAGCACCTGCCTGGCAAACACAAGGACCCAGGTTTGATCACCAGTACCATGTGCTGTGTAGGCCCCAGAACCCCAGGCCCACCATGTCGGCCACTGAAACTGGGTGTGGTGGCATGCATCTGTAATCTCAGCATTGGAGAGGCTGAAACAGGAGGATCACTATGAGTCCAAACTGCACAATGAGACCCTGTGCCAAATATACAAATAAATAAATATTTTTTAAATGATAGAAAGGGCTAGAGTCACCCTAAAAATAACCTTCTCCTCATAGTCTTGGCAGCATCTCAGATAGAGTAAGGTATCCTTAGTGGATTCTGCAGTGTAACTTAAGACAGTTCTTTCAATGTGGGGGTGTGGTCAGGACTGAGTGAGGATCAGGATGTCATAAATTAGGACTGATGCACAAAGCAAAACAGGATTTTGAGGCAAGAAGTTTCAAGGGTCCTAAGACACAGACTGTTGTCTGATGCTTTTATTAAAGAGTTGGTACGTCTTCCCAAGTTTCTATCATGATCAGAGTTATCTGCAACTTCTGTATCCCTAAGGAAGAATTTTCTGAAACAACTTCTGTTAATGAAGACAGCACAAGAGAAAAGTTCTCTATAGAGCATACGCTATATACTGCCAGGATTGCTTCTCAATGAAAGAAACCCTCTGATGCCAATAACACTATTTGCCCCTCTAGCCAGTGAGTTCCACAGTTTGTACAGGATCTTCAGACCTAGCAGATTGACCCTTTCTTCTTCCCCCCTCAAGGTTCTGAGGTAGATGAGAAGAGACAGACAGGTAGAAAGAAGACAAGAAAAATAATCACAATTTTAATATTGTATTTTTAGGAAAACTATAATTTCTGAATAAAAACTTAAGGTTGCAATGTCTCTCAAGAAACTTACTCTAAAATTCCTGTAGGCTTCGAAAGATACAATAAGCTTGGCTAGAGAGATAGCTCGGTAGAGTAAGTACTTGCCTGGCAAGTGCAAGTCCAGAATTCAATCCCTGGTTCTGCAAAAAGAAAAACCAATCTTTGGCCCGGGGAGGTAGCTCAGTAGAATAGTGTTTGCCTGGCAAGTGCAGGGTCCTGAGTTCAATCCCCAGTACCACAAATAATAAATAAATAAATAAGATACAATAAGCCAGTGAATTGAGCCTCTCCCTTCACTTGTAAATTAAGCCTATGTTTTTATTCCAATACTATAAATTCTCAGGTTCAAACTTCCACACTGAAGGAAGCAGCACTGTTCACTGAGCTCCATATCTCTAAACTTCAAATGTGTGCAAATGGTTTGTGCCCTAACTTAGCCTGCTCACAGGTGACTTGACAGACACCAAGAATACACATCCCAGGTCATCAATCATGAGGCCACTCCCATAATACCCCAGCTCCACACCCTAATCTGCTCCTCTCTTGAGGGTTTGCACTCTTTTTCCTTCACATACTTATTTAACTTTGCCTAAAAAGTCTGTGTGTGCCTTTCACTGATGCATGCTGAAATACTCTTGTGTGATGGAAGCCAGTGACCTATTCTGTAGTTAGGTACCAGTTGAGGTCTCTATCTCTTCTTTGAGGAAATCTCCTGGGGTCCTATCTGGTGGCATTCTCTCCCCATCCAATTCACTGTATGGAAAGTGAAATGTTCCCATTGCCGCCCAGCTCAGGTTCCCATTGTCTGTCCTCCAGCTCTATCGAGATTTCATGCCAACAGAATTCCTTCCAGCCTTTTGGACAGGCCCTTACATGTCTGAACCCACACAATAGGTAGCTATACTGGCCCTTCCACTAGAACTTATACAACATTGCATAAGAAGTAGAATGTGAGTCCTGGGCACTTTTTAAAGTGACATCTGCAGGGATTTGTTGGTTTCTTGGTGGTCACCAGGCAAAAATAATAAGAGGATTTAGAAAATAAGGATAAGAGGTAATAGCTGAGGTCATGTGGTAGACCATGCCTGATTGGCAAAGGACCTCTAAACGGCAGTAAGGGCCTTTATGTACAACTTTGCAAAGTTACAAGACACAAGGTGGCCTGGAGACTAATAGCCCACAGTGTCTGGGCAGGATATGTTTCTCAACACTGAAGTTAATTGACCCTTTTAGGCAACAAGGCCTCATCCCGCCCTTCCACACAGGGTCAGTTTCCAGGGCTCCCAATGACATTATGTTTAAAAGTACAACAAATGTACATCATTACTTTTATTACCAAAAGAAATGAAGGAAAAGATGGCTAGATACTCACCGACATTCTCACTCTTCCTTTTCTGCTGTGGTCTCTGCTGCCAATCTGCTGACCAGCTGGGGACAACATTCCTCTGCTTTTTCTGACCCTGAAGTGTGGCTGGGTCTTACCAAAGAGGCATGAGCAGAGATAACATTCAGCCTTATAGCACAGGGCTTCATTTTTCTCCCCTATCCTGCCAGTTTTGTGAAGATAATCGTAAGGCCCAGGGGACAACAGGTGGGAGAGAAGCAGCCTGAGATTCAGGATCAACAAGTCAGGCAAAGCCACCTGCCAGATCAGAAAGGAGGGAAAAATAAGCTCCTATTAGGTTAACAATGTGGAGTGTTTGTTCTATGTGTTAGAGTAACTAATAAAGGAGGTAAAATGATAATGATCTCCCCTAGAGAGTCAGAAGGAAATAGTCACTGTCATCATTTTGAAACTAAAAGCCCACCCCAGAAAACAGTGTCAGGCTCTGCCCCTGGATGGCCTAGAAAACCAGAATAAATTAATTTGTCTCTTAGCATATTAATAAAGTAGCATATATTTACAGAACATCATTAGGTGGTCATCTTTTGAGAACCGGTACGCTTCTTGGGAAAGCTTTTGGCAGCTGTGAAAAAGCTGATAAGGTTTCATTATTCCTCTGCACAGAGCAATAACCTGAGATATTCCGCCTATGTGTTCAGAGGGAGAGAAAGACAGAGGCAAAGCTCCATTTAAGCCAGAATTGTCTCTCTATGTAGGTCATTTTCCCCAAAGCTGAGTGTGCTGCAGAATCAGAACAACCTCTCCCAGCACCCTTCAAAATAGTGTGCCTTGTGGTCCGGAAGAATGAATATCCTTCTTTGCTACAGAGCCCCAACTTTCAGGGACTCTCCTGCAGTTTTGGCTCACTCAAGTGCAGGTATTTCAGGCTGAAAAAAATAGAAAATATCCCCGAGTGGCAAAAGTTCCCTTATTTCTTATATTCTAATACATTGCAGAAAAAGATTTAGTCTTGATCCAGACACAGACCACTTAGGATCCCTGGGATAACAACTGCGAAAGGGCTTAGCCACGCCGGCTGGGAGCAAGCCCTGCTCAAGAGCTGCGCGTTACTCAACGTTGCGCTGTGTATTCTGAGTTCTTCATTCAGAGATTATGATCCCCAGCACAGTATTTGTCACCTTCTCTGCCTGTTCTGCCATCTTCTGTTAAACAGATGGATAAAACTGACCGATTTCATGGAGTGGGGGTAGTCTATAGATGTCAAATGATGACAAACTATAAACAAGAGGGAAATACACAGCCCTCGGTGTGAATCCTACATAAAGGCCCACTAGGCTTGCCATTGGCATTTCTTCCTACTATAAGTTATGAAGAACCCAACTGATTTTTTAAAATCTTTTTTTAAATTTTTATTTTCTCAGTAAAACATGCACATGGAAAAATCAATGTAACACTTGGCTCATCTGTCTTGAGTACAAAATGATTCCACAAGTAAAATAATGTTTATGAGAAGAAGCTGTGCAACTCATACCTGTTCATTCATTAGTAAGAGCGCAAAAGCTCTTGCAAACTGGTTGAGCCACATTCCCATGCGAGGAAGTCACGAGGGTACCTGCCACATATTTACATGTGTGAGTCCTGGCTTTGGTGAAGCTATTTGTGGGCAACGCATGATGACAGGGTTGCCCTTTGGGTTTTTGATGGGAGTGAAGAAAGAAGTTGTCTTCAGCGCTGGTGGGCTTGGAAACCTCAGGCAGACCAGTCACTGGATGGTATTTCCTCATCATTACAGGGATGTTACAAGCCAAGTGAAATAAAACACTGTTGGAAGGCTGGATTTAACCACCAAATACAGAATAATAATTAAAAGTGCTCCTTAAAGGCTGCCTTAACTCAGTTGTTCCTATGAACTTCCACACAGTATTTCACATCTCAGTACTTGTAAAACACAGGAATGTCTATTTTTTAATAAATAAATAAGTAGACATAAATTTGCTCTTCTTGTCTTAAAGAAGAGTGTTGTTCTTGTCTTAAAGTCTCCAAATAAAAATTAGAAACATTAAACCCCTTGAAGGCTTAGGCCACTTGAATGCTTTGTGAAATCAGAGAGAGCTAGCGCTTCATCGAGACTTTGTTATGTTCTTTCTCCATCTCCTGAGCTGGAAAAGGGGGAAGAATATTTAAAAAGCAGGCAGGTGTCCCTGCTGCCCGCCCTGCCTGCTCTCCAGCAGTGGTAGCCACTCAGCGAGAAGGGGCTGTTCCTCAGGGTATTTTCCATTTTAAGGGTAGAAGTTAGTTTAAAGAGAGGTGACTACTGAGGGAGCACACAGATGAACCAAGACAAGATTGGGTTCTTAGCCCAGAAGCTATAATAGAGCTAGCTCAAGGACGACCATGGGCCCCTCAGCAGCTAGCAGTGGTCCTTCATTTCCAAAGCTTCAAAACTTTGTGTCAGATCATGTTACTTCTGGCTCAGAAATGCTCTGGTGACACCGTTTCACTGCAAATGAAAGACAAAACTTTTAATCTGAGCCAAACGCCTGATATGACCCCATGTTCTATAGGGCTTTACCCTGAGTCTCCTGACTCTGGCCTGGCTGTCTGCCTTGTGGCCCTCCAAGACTTCTGGGACACTCCTGCCTCCAAGACATTCTTACTGTTTCCTCTGCTGGAATCCTTCTCCCCAAATACCTTTTTATCATTTCGTTTGTCTTTGATCAAATATCAACCTCTCCAAGAGGTCTTGTCATAGGGTCAAAAGCAAGCCTACCCCACCACACCCCTCTTAGCCAAACGCTTACATACTTTTTCAAGTATTTTACTACGAAACCTCTTAAACATGCTCAAAAATAGCTTAAACTTTTCTAATCCACTACAGTCCTGTGTATTACTTCATCCACTCTCTTTCCATTTTTTCCTGCATTGCTTCCAATTCTCCCTACCACTTGTTACTACTATCTGTATTGGATTTTTTTCTGGTTATTTTATCTCCTCATTAGAGGGTCAGCTCTGTGAGGGCTGGGACTTTTGCCTTTGTTCACTAAGGTGTGCACAACCCAGCAGAATGGCTAACACATAGCAGATGCTGAATGAATGGATAAATGGATGACGAAAGGAAGCAGGCAGGCCATAACGGTGTCTCCTTTTGCTGCCACTTCCCCTAGCACCTGACCAGCACAGCCATGAATACTCAAACACACACATGCTTTGACTCCATCTAATGACAGTCGCTACTGTTCCCGCTTGTCCCACTTCTGGACGCAATAGTTCCTGGGTCACATTCCCAAGTGACAAAAGTACTTAGCTCCCTGTGTGTGCTTTTTCACAGCACTTCGGCATGTGTGTGAGCCAATTTCCCCAGGGCCTTTCTGGCTGTCACCAGTCATGTGGTACAAAGAAGGGCACCCAGTGGGGATGTGCCCAGGGCAATTCATTTGGGCTTGAGTGGCTGACATCTCTCATCACACAATTTGTAAACAAATTTGATGCAATTGGGCTATTTCTTTTTAGGATGGTGGCTAACTCTCTAGGCATCATCTCATGTTCTAGCCATTCTTGGAGTTAGTTTGAATCTTGTAAAAAACATCATCTTTGCTAAGCTGTCCATACAAGGGAGAAAAGAATGTATGGGAAACAGCTTATCTTGGTTCTATTTCATTCTTCCATCACCATTAGAGTTGCCAGCCAGCAAAGCCCTTTAGGCATCAGAGACACGCTCCAATCAAGCCTCCCATAAAAGCCAGGGGATGTTGCCAGGCAAAATGACACATTAGGAACCTGCAGGACCAGTAATGTGCTTGAACAACAACCACACAACCACAGGGGCTGCTTGCCACGGCTCCCTGGCAGCAGTGTTTCCTGTCTACCCATCAAAGAGGAGTGGCTTACTTCTTGGCCAACTCCTGTGTAAACCAAGTAATGGTCAGGCAAAAGCAGATCCCAAAGAAAGCATTACCACATCAAAGCACACCCCACGGTGCTTGCATTCTTTCAATAAAGACTGCTTTTTCTACAGGGGTAGGCAGCTCTGCTCTACCTGGCTACCATGTTTGACAATTTTTAAAGCCATCTTGCTTTCTAAGTTCTAAGTCTGTGGAGACTCAGCAGCTATGAATTCTTGGTCCTCTGTTAGCTGTTGAATCTTTTATTTGAGAGTATTTACTGAGACATCACATAACAATATACCTTTTCTAGATTCATTTTTCTAGTGTAGGTTTAATACTTATCTGGCTTTGCCTGACAATCTATTCCAAGGGTCCAGGGCATAAAATGAGGTTAAAATACTGACACCCTTCTCATAAATAGTGAATTCCCTAGACACTTGTATTCTGAAGTCCTCCGCAGTCGTGGGTACCCAACTTTGCTCCTGAGACCTCTGGAACTAAAGGGTTAAATGTTGACAGAGCAGGGGTCACAGGGGTCTAATCTGATTGGCCTGAACCTATGCTATACTAGTAATTAAATATTTTGACTATCACCCATGTGTCTAACTTCAAATTAATAATTATACCTTATTGGGACACATATTCCTTTGGCATTGGGATAGGAATTGGACCAAGGTCTGAATGCCATAGAGAATCAGGACTTCTCAAAACAGGTTGGGTACTTAAGCAGTGATGCTGCATTTTTCTGTGCTGTGGCCTTTTCCCCAACAGAAGGATACCACAATACCAACAGATAGGAAGTTTTGGTTGATTTGCGAATGCTTCTTTTGGCATCCAGAGCAGTGATCAATCCAAACACAGAAACCACTCAGTACACAAATTTAGCTCAAATTCCTTGATCTGTTAATCTTGATTAATCTGTTAATCAAGTTAGGAGTTGCCTAACTTGACAAACCTGGGCAAATCTAAGGCTCTTCAGGATTTTTCAGTATTGACACTGTTTTTTATTATTATTAAATCTCTTTATACACCAAGCCACAGAGGGAATCATATCCATAACAGCTAATATTGCTCAAGTTCCAATTTATACAGCAAGATGATATTTACGGTCTTTTTTTCTGGGACCTAAGAGCATTCCAGTTTCCTCAAAAGACAAGAAACTTCATTTCCAGAAAATGAGCCTCATACTTTACATCAGTCTGCTAATTCAGCAGAAGCCACTCTAGGGTCTCAGCCAGTGTGGGGAAAGCACAGAGGAAACACTATTCAGATGCCACAGTGCTTCACCATGTCCATCATGTTTTGAGAGGTCCAGGGCATAAAATAGGGTCAGGGTCAGAAAGTGCGCCCTCAGCATGTCTTGCAAATCAGAAGAACCATGTGCATGTTCTTTAGTCTCCTGAAAAAGGCCATTTAGGGACAGTGGGAGTGTATCAGGTGGATGCGAAGCCAGGCACTGGTCCAGGCACTGCCTTGGCAGCCGGAGCTTGGACTCACCCCCTCTCGCACCCCCTACTCACCCATTCTTTCTCCTGCCCTTGATCACTAGCCAACATGCTCACTTGGGAGATGCTTCTCAGCATCGACATCTCATGGTGTGGAGGTTGAATGCTAAAAAGGCATGGAGTCTGTGAAGGAAAACTTGGAATGGGTGACATTTGAAAATTAGCTCCTTTCACTGTTTACAAACTTGTAGGAAAAAGCATCAGCCTATGAATATATGTCCCATGTGCAAATCCATTAGTTTCTCTTGATTTTTGTTTGAGTACCAATGTGGCTTTGAATGCATGTTCTAAAATGAGATCTCCTTCGCACAGCATTTATAGTCCTCAGTTTTGTCTATCTGTTTAATTCTTGTTTTTTCAGTTCTTCAGCTGAGATAGCAGAAGAAATGGCTTACCATACACATCATACACTGGGCCATAAGGGAATTCAGAACTGAATGTCTCAGGCCCTGAGTGTCACAGGTCCAGGGCAAAGGACTCGCAAAGATTATTTGAGTATACACAAGCTGAGTGAGTCTCTCAGAGCTGATGTCTATGATCAGACAGAGATAGAAGTTCTAGGCGCACTGAGGGGAAATGCTAGACCATTGCATGCTGCCTGAAAACTGGTACCAATGTCCCCAAGCTCCAGCACTGCTGACTATGTTCACAGGCTAGCAGTTTCCTGGTACTTCTGCTCTATCTTGATTCTTCTGTGTTTCAGCCTGCACTCTCATGTCTTCTTCTACTTGCTTCTCACAGCACAGAGGTTCCTAAGAAGATGACACTCAGGCCAACAGCTGTCCATTTCAATTCTCATTATGACACAGAGTCCAAGGGACACCACCTACTGTGCCTCACAATTACACTTTGTTTTTAACCCCTTTCATCCCTGCATTGCCACGCAGCTTGATAACTTTAATTAATACTCCCTTGCAAACAGTGTCATTATCCATGTGTTCAGGTTTGAGAAACCAAATCACCCACAGATCCACAGGTTGAGTCAGTGTGAGAGGGAGTGAGTCTGACCTCTGGCTGCCAAGTAAGTGCCTGGACCAGTGGCCTGGCCTCACATACACCACAAGGACAGTCCCTATGTGAAGCTCCTTGCTTTGGTTCTGAGCCAGCCCCAGGCCTCCTCTGTGGTCTTGGTCTTGTTCCATAGCTAACAAGGCTGTTGTCAGCCCACGTGAGGGCAAAACCAGGAAAAGGAAGAGCTAGAACATGAATTAGCACATATCTGTGGACCCGAGACATCAAGAATTTCAGACCCCAGGCACGCACCAAACAGTAGACCTTGGGCTAGACAGAGTTCAGGAATCCATTCTTTCAGCACAGTGACCTCGGGCAGTGAACAGCTGCATATGCACAACTGCACGTGGGTACCACTAAAGAACAGCATTTAACATGTGATGGGAAGCAGAATGGGACCTGAGATAGATTTGAAAGAAATGATGTCCAAACTGGTTCTTATTAGAGATTCATTCATCAAAATGGATAGGAGAACATGAAATAGTATTCTAGGCAGGGGGAACAACATGAATAAAAGCAAACAGACAACAAGAAGCACATTATTGTTGAGCAGTACAAATAGTATGGTGTGGCACAAGCCCTCCCCATTGGGCAGGGGTTAGGCAAAGTAGAAATGTGTCCCATTCTCATACCAACCCTGGTAGTCAACTAAGAGATGATGACAACATGTTGACTTTTTTATACTAAGGCTGACTTTAGCTTCATGTTCCCTCCTCTGTTCTACTCTGGGTGTTGCCAGAGTTTGAAACCCTCAAGACTAATGGCCTAACACACACCACTGGTTCTCACCATTCCTTCCTGGTCATCAGGATTAGATCGGAATTCTCTTTCCAAATGAGTTCTTGCTTATAGATCAAAGATACTAAATGGAAAGTTTTGTTTTTTGCTTTTTGTTTAAGATAGGGTTTCACTATGGACTCCAGGCTGGTCATGAACTCATGGCAATCCTCCTGCCCCCGCCTCTCCAGGCATGTAATCCAGGGATTACAGGTATGCACCACTGTAGCTGGCGAAAGATCAATTTTTTTCAAAATTCTCTGGTCTCAGCATGCTCTGAAGTTTTAAGATGAGGTTCATTCAATGATTCTACCAGAAGAAGAAATGGGTATAATACCACCACTCCTCTCGTGTTGCAGCTCTGCTGATAATGGAGCAGAACACCCTTCCATTTCAATGTGAACATTCATAAGTATAACTTTGCTTTAGAAATCCAACTTGCATTTAGTTTTGTTGATCAAATGTCATGAATGCAGCAAACATTTGTTTTTATTTATTTATTTATTTTTGTACCAGGAATCTAACTCAAAACCTTGCCCTTGTCAGGCAGGCATTTATGCCACTGAACTATATCCCAGGCCCTATTTTCCCATTTTGTAATAAAAAAAAAAAAAAAAAACCAGAATGGCTGTATTTCCAATGAAACACACAAATTTACAAATTAAAACCCAAACCTAAACCTGAAAACTGCTTGATACATCTCTAGTATTTTACTCCCAGCCTGCATTCCTTTCAAGTATCTTATTTGTTTAATAAGCATTTTGAGCCCCTGGTATGGATCATAGAAAGATGTGATCTGGATTTCTATTAGAGAAGAAAATATAGAAGTAGATAAGTTAAATCCTAGAACAGAAACAGGAAACATAGATGGGAATCAGGACTAGTGTGGTTGATAGCTGGGAAAGCCTTGATGTGGATAACCATCCAGCTCTCAGAATCTGAGAGCTTTTCTGAATATGTGGACAGTATTTCAGAAAGGAGAAGCCAACAGGTTGTGAAAGAGCCTGAAATTTCAGGAAAACCCAAGCTATTTCATCCAAATGCTTATGAGGAAGGCTTGATGAGCAGAGCGCCCTGAGCTGGGATAGGTTAGACTGGACTGAGGTCAGACCTGTGCTCAGATGCAATTTTTCAAAAGCTAGTTCTGGCCACATGTGCCTTAGTTTGACCTCTATGACTAAGTACCACAATCTGGGTAGTACAGAAATTTACTTCCCATAGTTCTAAGAGATGGAAAGTGGTTTCTTTTTCTGGGAAACACCAAATGGAAGATGACGCCGGTGCAGTGGGGGGAGGGGGTATTGGGGGGACGGCAGAGGCCGGGGCCAGGGCCGAGGCCACGGGGCTCAAGGCGGTAAGGCCGAGGACAAAGAGTGGATACTTGTTACCAAGCTGGGCCGGCTGCTCAAAGACATGAAGATCAAGTCCCTGGAGGAAATTTACCTTTTTTCCTTACCCATCAAGGAGCCCGAGATTATTGACTTTTTCCTGGGCATATCCCTCAAGGATGAAGTTCTGAAGATCATGCCTGTGCAGAAGCAAACTCATGCTGGCCAGCGGACCAGGTTCAAGGCCTTTGTCACTATTGGGGACTACAGCAGTCATGTTGGCGTGGGTGTAAAGTGTTCCAAGGAAGTAGCCACTGCCATTCGTGGGGCCATTATCCTGGCCAAGCTCTCCATTTTCCCCGTGAGAAGAGGCTACTGGGGAAACAAGATCGGCAAGCCCCATACTGTTCCTTGCAAGGTGAAGGGGGCATTGTGGCTCTGTGTTGGTGCGTCTGGTCCCTGCCCCCAGAGGCATGGGCATTGTCTCAGCCCCTGTTCCTAAGAAGCTGCTGCCAATGGATGGTATCGATGACTATTACACCTCTGCTAGGGGCTGCACTGCTACTTTGGGCAACTTTGCTAAGGCCACCTTTGATGCCATCTCTAAGACCTACAGCTATCTGACCCCTGACCTCTGGAAAGAGACTGTGTTCACCAAGTCTCCTTATCAGGAATTCACTGACCATCTTGTGAAAACCCACACCAGAGTCTCTGTCCAGAGAACTCAAGCTCCAGCAGTAGCTACAACATAAAGGGTTTTTACATGAGAAAAACAAAATGAATTAAAGTCAAAAAAATAAAAAAAAAAAAAAGATGGAAAGTAAAATGTCCAAGGCAAGGTGCCCCAGACACAGTGTCTGCTGGGGAGCCACTTTCTGGTTCCCAGAAGGCTATTTCTAGCTATGCCCTCACACTGTGGAAAGCTAAGACAGTTCTCTGTGCGCTCTGCCATAGGGTACTTAAAACCAGGTAGATCTCAAAGGCTTTCCTAAAGTCAGCATGAATGGTTAGGCTTTCAACACAGCAATTTTGGAAGGATATAGATATTCAAACTATGTCACACTCTGGAAGAAGGGATTTCACAGATGGAGCCAAAACAGTCTACCAGGGAGACAATAGTGATTATAAAACATTACAGTGGAGATAGTTATCAGGTGGACTCTTTTGGGATTTTATTGTATTTATTTAATTTTATTTTTTGACTAATTGAAAATAGAGGTGAATGAGAAGAGTTCAAGATTGGATTTTCTTACCTGGGAAAAAAAAGGAGGGATAAAACCATGAACTATGATCAAGTATACTAGGAATAGAGGCCAAAAAGTCTATAATAATGGGAATCTGTAATGGTGGCAGGTGGTAAAACTTTAAGAGACAGAGCCCAGTGGGAGGTTCACTGTGGTGGCGTCTTTAGAAGAGGTGGTGACACCAGAACCTCTGTGACTTCCTGTTTGGAGAGGAATTTTATATGTATTAATTTTGGAGTGTCTAAAGGCCATCTATTACTCTTTGGCCATGGTTTGAGCTTGTCCCATCCCCCAAGTGGTTAATATGTTGGAGGCTTTGCCTTCTGCATGGTGGTGGTGATATAGGGGAATAAATGTAACTTCTAACCTGCTAGACGTCAGATACACTAAGTTTATATTCCTCAAAACTGAAGAATGAATCTAAGGTACAATGAAGGTGAAGAGTAGGAAAGATTTATTGAGAGAGATAGATCCTGAGAGACAGGAGGGGATCCAAAAGTGGGTTACCAATAAACCCAATGCTAGAAGTTTTATGAAGAAAACTCATGAGGTGAATTCAAAATCACGAGGTGGGTACGAAGTGGCTTGAAACTGTGGTCAACCAATAAGATTACAAGTACAGCCCTTAGGCAATATTGATCCAATAGAGAAGCAGACCACATAGCAAGTGTACATGGAAAAAAAACAAGACCTTTTTTGGAAGGGATGGATCAGGAGGTCTTGGTCACCCACTTGAATGACTGATGTCTATCTAGACTTTATTGGACCAGGTGACACCAATCATAGTATAACCATGAAATTTATTGCATGTCCCTTAAGGAGGCATGATGGCCTGGTCATCCCATGTTTATCCTGAGGCCTGGCCTTCAACAGATGTACCTTCAGCCTCAGTGCTGATGTGTTCTCATCCTCTACACTGATTCTTTCAAGGGCCTAGTCATGTTTGGCTGCCTATAATAGTTCTATCTAACTTAGCTATGTCTACTAGTGGGAGGTGGTAAAACTTTAAGAGATGGAACCCAGTGGAAGGTTCTTAAGTCACCATGGAGGTACCCTTGGAAGGGGTGATGGCACCAGAGCCTCTGTGGCTTCCTCTTTGGATATGTGCTCCCTCTCTCTCTCTCTCTCTCTCTCTCTCTCTCTCTCTCTCGCTCACTCGCTCACACTTGCATCAGTGGTACTAAGACCCACATCTGAGTCTACAATGTACTCTTTGAACTTTCAGCTTCCTAAATTGTAAAATAAGTCAACTTTTTTTCTTTATAAAGTTAGCCCATCTTAAATATTTCATTATAAAATCAGAAAGATGAAAGAAAATTTGAGTCTAAGCTTAAGAAAAGATCAATGCTAGAAATAGAGATATGCGGATTATTATAAATTGCACTGTATGAAATTCTAGCCTGTCATCAAATTTTATCTAAAAATGATAATTTCATTAAGGATAACACTTTATATGGAAAATACATAGAAAAAATATTAGGTAGGTTAGGATCTATAAAACCTTGACTTTTACAGGTAAACAAAGGAAGAAAAACCTGAAGAAAATTTCAAAGAATTGGTATGAGATAGAGCTGTAGAGAAAATTCAAGATAGAGCAAGGATACAGAGGTCATAGTAGGAAAGTTTATGATAGAAGAGCTAGTGTGCAGGAGCCTCAAGTACTAAAGAGGGGTACAATTAGGAGGACAAAAAACAGGATGGTGAGTTTGTCAGGTGGGAGGTAAGGGGCATCTCAGCAGAAATCGTAGCTGGAGGGGCCAAGGAGATGGCTCAGTAGAATAAGCGCTTCCCTGGCAAGTGCAAGGGAGTTCAAGCCCCGGTTCTGCCAAAAATAAAAAAAAAAAGAAGAAATTGTAGTTGAATGATGATACAGGAGCTTCACTCTAGAAGACCAAAGGAGAGGATTTATGGCAGTTTCACTTACTTGTGTGTTTTACTTTTTAAGACTTGGGGAGATTTGTACACATTTGTGTGCAAAAAGAAGAAACCAGAGAAAAGAAAACAACTGAAGATTTAAGAGAAGAGTAATTAAGAGATCTAAGTACTAGAGGAAGCACGAAGAACAGACTTGAGTGCATAGCAAAAAAGGTTCTCCCTCCAACAGAAGGGTGAGAGGCTGTTGACGAAAGGCAGTTCTGTATGCCTGTCTTGTATGCTTTCACACATCCACTCAAGTTGTATGTATTAGTGCTATTATGTTGTC
Organism: Ctenomys sociabilis; assembly: GCA_004027165.1. Classification (NCBI taxonomy): domain Eukaryota; kingdom Metazoa; phylum Chordata; class Mammalia; order Rodentia; family Ctenomyidae; genus Ctenomys; species Ctenomys sociabilis. Next base: position 43,451 of record PVKA01001577.1, read on the forward strand.
ATGGGACAAAGACGGTTCTCAAAGAGAAGGATGTCAAAGGTGCTTCTGACCAAAACATGCTTCCAGAGATCACCTTTATGTATGTTGAGCTCCTCTCTTAAAAGTTGGGACTTCAGAACTAGAGCCTTTCTGTGATGGTTAACCTTGAGTGCCAACTTGCCTAGTGATGCTCAGCACATTAGTAAAACACACTTCTGGTGTGTCTGTGGCATTCTTTCCAGAGATGATTGCCGCATAAGCCAGCTAACCGACGCACAAGCACACACACATGATGCAAAGTGTAGGGTACGACTTAGCTCACAGTAAGATAAAATTGCATCCCCAAAGGTTATGAGAAAACAGGCACTGTTAACACCGAGTAGCATCAGGAGAACTTGTACTAGTCATTTGAGATAAATGAAACAGTGATAAAAATTTTCTAGCACCACAGCAAGAAATTTTTAGTTTAGCTCCTGCCTTTTCCCCTCAGATTCCTTCTTTTTTCATATAATCTCCAGCATGCTTCTTATACTGGTAAGCTATTTTGTTTCTATAGAAACCATTGGGTCTACATAAACCTCAAAGCTGATGTCAACTTACAAAGTGATCTGAAACTCACTTCATGACTTGATAAAAACACCTGAAGGAATTCCCATATCCTAATATTGTGATGTGCCCACATACACACATAACTGGGAATGTGCCTAGTTTTAATCAGGAAGGGTACATGCATAGGCAAGAGTTAATGAAGAAATATCTCACAGATACTGCTCCCAATGAAAATAGAGCTTGGTTAGGAAATTCCAGGCTTATAGAATCATAGTAATTATAAATTTTAACATGTGGAATTTAGCCCTCCAGTACAAACTTTGTCTCATTTGTGCAGCACTTAAATCCTAGCTTCCTGAGAGAGTTTTTAAGAAAGATTTAATAATAGCATACACATCTGTGGAGAGTTTTCTTTTCTTTCTTTCTTTCTTTTTTTTTTTTAGACACCTTTCTGGCAAAGGTAAAGCATAAAGAGTTCTGCACTAGGGTCCTTCCTAGGCCTTTGGATCCCGGACTCTCCCCCTGAAGATCTTGCTCTCATTTTCAAAGCCAAGCTCTGCCTTTAGCCTAGCACATATGTTTCTGATGTCATCATCTGGCAGTAGGTCTGTGTATGACTCAGGGGCAGTAGAATCTGACCTAATACTCTGAAATTGCTTACTACACTGATAACCGAGTGATGTCCGGGGCTAGGACGTGGAACCCACAGCCCAAAATCTACCTCGGCTGTTTATTTCAGGAAAACCAACCAATCTGTGAGAGCTGTTACGCAACAAAGATAGAGGAGGCAGGAAGAGTGGGATGGAGGGCCAGCCACTCTGCTCCCTGGCTCCGCATGTGTATCATCAGAGCAACACTCTGGAGAATATTCCTGCTAGGTAATAAGAAAGCGTAATTCACGTACTTCAGAGCTACTGAGGTTCTCTCCCACTTTCCAAACAATGACTGTCTTCTGGAAAGGTGGTACCACTTGTGATCAAAGTGAGAGTCTTTCCCTTGAACACATAAACAGTGGTTTAAGAAGCAGCCAAAAGATGTCCCTATTAATGATTTTATTCCTTTGATAACTTAATCATGTTGTTCTGTGAGGAGCGAGATTCTGAACACATACTTATAAATGTAACATCGTCAAAACAAAATATTATAAATCCCCCCTCAGAAAAGCAGTTGTTTGAAAGTTCAGAACACGCCAACTTAAAACCGACTTCCACAAAGCAGGATTAAATTTACTCACTCACATGTTCATATTTTTCATGTCCAACACAATTAATGAAGGTGGGGAAAGACTGAAAGGTCTCCCTGGGTTACGTGATGGCTTTACTGAACGTGGCACCAGAGTAAAGCTCCATGAGTATGTGCTGACATGTGTTTTCTAAAAGAGAAGGTCTTTCTGGCGATTATCATACCAACATTCTTCAAACTCCAGCAGAAAGTCATGGACAGCAGTTGTTGCAGGGGCCAAAAAAAAAAAAAAGCAACACTTAGGATTTCAAGAATGCAAATCTTAGAACACTTCTGTTTACAAAGTATTGACACCTGATTGCACAGGGAAAGAACTTAAAACCAAAATAGATTCACAGGCTTTCACAGCTCAGAGTCTCTGTTCAGATGGGACATCTCAAAGCCCAGACTATTCTCTGCCTGCTAAATCAGGCTGTGCTTCAAAGCAGACTGATTCACTTCTATAATGTCTCTAAGTGTGGTTACTTATATTCCAACCCACTAAACTCTCAGCTGTATTCAGATTGTCCTGAGTAGGAGGACACGCATTCACATAAAAACATCATTCCATTGTGGGTCAGGTTCTTTAGATCAAAGGGGCTCTATCGTGTAGAAATGAAAATTCTCCATAGCTGTTAAAAAAAAATTATATCCCCGAGAGAAAACAAAGCAATCTGGAGCTCACATAACCATTCGTCACTACCCAACATCGGATCAGAGACTCATAGAAATTCTGAGGTGAAATCTAGGGACTTGTTTTACTTTGATGATGGAAAATATAATTTTTTTTTTCCCTGAAACTCAAATCTTTGCCAGTAAATACCAAACATAAAGGGGCTGAGTCATTTTCCTCAAGCAAGTTTGTGTTTTGACTCCTAGTCAACTGGAAAATTTTGGAAAACCTTATTGTTATGAGTGTGCAAATGTGTACATAAGCATGTACACACACACACACACATTTATGACTGAAGGATTTTGCTGAGAGACAGATGGTTACAGAAAAGAGTAGAGAAGGAAGAAAAGTGTATTTATCCTAATACCAATTTCAACTTAGTAAATCATATATTTAGCCTGTGGCCTTAAAGAAAATGGTCATTCTATTGACAAATGACCATACAGTGTGCTGGTAGGTAGTTCTCACTCGAAAACTGCCTTGGAAGATTGAGTTGGAAGAGGAAAATACTCAGTTCTTAGCTGGGGTCTAAGCAAGATCTTGCTTAGACCCCAGCTCAAGAACTGAGTATTTTCCTCTTCTTTGTGAAGAGTTATCTATAATTCCCCTATAGTACCACTGAGTAGTTTTGAAATGTACATCTAGACAGATGCAGGGAACTTAAAGACATCACACCTGCATTGCTTGACGTTGAAAGTGTTCTTTTTTTTTAACTACACAGATCGGACTTCTGGTGATCCTTCCCGGTTTTTCAGCCTCCCAAACTCTGGAATTACAGGCATGCGCCACCACGCCCAGTCTCATTAGCATATCTCAGCAGGCCCCAGGGGACAGGGCCAGGCACAGTAGGCCAGGGCTTTAACCCCTGCCACCACCTCCTACCCCCCACCCCCACCCCGTGTCCCCCTAAGCAGGTACTTTAATGAGGTGAGCTATCTGGCTGGCCCAGACAGTTGAAAGTGTTCTTTAGCGAAATAAATAGTAAGGAAGGTAGGCTAAGCCATGGCAAAGGGATACTTCATCCCCCCCATTTATGTATTTATTTATTTATTTATTGCAGAACCAGGGATTGAACTTAGGCCCTTGTACTTGTCAAGGAAGCACTTATTCTACTGAGCCATCTCCCAGTCCCTATTTTATTTTTTAATATATTTAGTATAGGGTCTCACTACACAGATCAGACTAGTAGTGATTCTCTTGTTTTCAGCCTCCCAAGTGCTGGGATTAGAGGCACGTGCCACCATGCCTAGTTTCCATCGCCAACTCAGCACACCCAAGGGCAGAATTGAAACCTGGTCTCTGCATCTGCCTGACCAGGCGCTTTAATCTGCTGAGCTATCTGGCAGGTCCTATCCCCCTATTTCTTTTTTTTTTTTTTTTTGTCTTTTTGAGACAGGGTCTCACTATGCAGTTCAGGCTGGCCTTAAGCTCACTTTGTAGCTCAAGCTGGTCTTGAACTCACAACAATCCTCCTGCCTCAGCCTCCCAAGTGCTGGGATTACAGGCAGCTTACTCTGGACCTCAGTAATGCAAAATTAGGAGAGAGTATTTGTATTCAAACTTCTTAATTCACCCCATTCTGTAAATCTGAAGAGAGACTATGAGAGTAAGACCACATTCACAAATAACTGAGCATTTCCATTTTGTCCCTCTTGCTTCCTCTTGGACAATCATAGTCTCCATTCTCTCTTTCTTGTGTTTTTTTAACATTTCACATATGAGAAAGGACATGACTGCTTGTCTTTCAGAGTCTAGCTTATTTTGCTCAACATGATGGTCTCTTGCATCAACCATTTTCTTGCAAGTGACAGAATTTCCTTCTTTCTTGTGACTCAGTAATGCTCTGCTATGTACATGTACCACATTTTCTTTATTCGTTAATCTGCGCAGTGCTCCATATCTTGGCAATCGTGAAGTGTACCCCAGTAAACGTGGATACACAGATGCCCCCATACATGCTGACGTTAGTGAATTTGCATGTATGCTATGGAGTAGTATAGCTAGATGAAATGGTACCTCTATTTTTAGTTTTTGAGGCATCTCCATGTGACTCCTATAGTGGCTGAACTAATTTACATTCCCTCCAGCAGTGTGGAAGGGTTCTCTTTTACCCATATCCTTGCCAGCATTTATTGTTTTAGGTACGTTTGGACGCGAGCCATACTGACTGGACTGAGACAGAACATAAATGTTGTTCTGATTTGGATTCCCTTAATAGCTACAGATGTTAAACATTTTTCATTTAATTATCAGCCATTTATACTACTTTTTTGGAGGAATGTTTGTTCAGTTCACATGTCTATTTATTCATTAGGTTATTTGATTGATTTCCATTAAGTTTTTGAGTTCTTTATATATTCTAGATTTTAAGCCCCTCACGTAAGAGGTACGGGCAGAGATTTTTCTATCCCTTTGTAGGCTATCTCTTTACTCTGTTAGCTGTTTCCCTTGTTGTGAAGAAATTTTTCAGTGATAAGAAACGATTTGTTGATTCTTGCTATTATTTCCTGGGCCTTTGGAGTCTTATTCAGGAAGTTTTTGCTTGTGTCTATGATTTCAAATGTATTACTATTATTTCTTTTAGCAAGTTCAAGGCATCAGGTCTTCTTTGTAGGTTTTTCATGTATTTAGAATTGATTTTTGTGTACTGTGAAAGATAGGGATCTAATTTATCTTCTGTGACTGAATATCCAGTTTTCTCTGGACCACTTGTTAGAAACACTTCCCACCCTCCCCCTACCAAGCCTATATTTTTAGCCTCTTTGTCTAGAATCAGAGGGCTGTTTATTTCTGTCCTATATTCTGTTCCACTGACCTATATGTTTGTTTGTACCAGCACATATGCTGTTTCTGTCACTGCAGCTTTTTGATATAATTTGAAATCAAGTATTGTGATGCCTACAACCTTGCTCTTTTGGCTTGGAACCACTTTGATTAATTTGGATCCTTTCTGTTTCCATATGAATTTTAGAGTTGTAGTTTTGTGAAGAATGTCTCTTGAAATTTTTTTTTTTGAGGAACCGGGGATTGAACTCAGGTCCTTGTGCTTGCCAAGGAAGTGCTTATTCCACTGAGCCATCTCCCTGGCCCCTTCCCCCTGTGCCCCGCCCCCCACAGAACCAGGGATTGAACTCAAGCACTTATTCTACTGAGCCATCTCCCGAGCTCCTGGCTCCTGTCTCTTGAAATTTTGATGGGGATTACACTGAATCTCTAAGTCATTTGTAATGTAGTCATTTTGACAATTTAATTCTGCTGATCCATGAACATGGAAGGTTTTTCCATTTTTTGTTGTTGTTGTTGTTGTCTTCAGGTTTTTTTTCCTTCAATGTTCTCAAATTGTTACTGTAAAAATCTCTTACCTCTTTGGCTAGACAGATCTTAGGTATTTTATTTTATTTTGAACTATTGTGAATAGAATTGTTAACCTGATCTTTTTCCTCAGCTAGTTCATTATTAGTATGTGGTAAAACTTCTGACTTTTAAATGTTGATTTTTATATCCTGCCACATGGCTAAATTCACTTACTAACTCCAGAAGTCTTTTGTTGCATCTTTAGGTTTTTTAAGTATAGGTTCAAATCTTGTGGAACAAGGACAATTTGATTTCTTTTTCGATTTGAAGCCCTCTTTGCTTCTTTATGTCTTGCCTAATTCTCTAACTAAAATTTCAAGAGCTTTGAATAAAAGTGGTAAGACTGGGCACCATTGTCTCCTTCCTGAGTTTTTCCCATTCATAGTGATGTTGATCACGGGTTTGCTGTATATGGCTTTTACTATGTTGAAGGGTGAAGGGTGATCATACCTATTTTCTTTATGGCTTATACCACAAAGGGATATTCAGTTTTGTCAAAGACTTTTTCTGTACTAATTAGGAGGACTGTTTTTATGTGGTATACTACATTTACTGATTTACACATGCTGAGCTATGCTTGCCTCCCTGGAATGAAACCAACTTGGCCATGGTGTATGATCTTTTCAATGTATTGTTGAATTCAGCGGCCCCTGAGCTCCTCCCCACCCCTACCCCCGTGGAACCAGGGATTGAACTCTGGCCCTTGCACTTGCCAGGCAAGAGCTTATTCTACTGGGCCATCTCCCTGGCTGTACTGTTGAATTCAGTGGGCATTTAATAAGTATTTTTTCATCCATATTCAGTGAGGATATTGGTCAGTGGTTTTCTTTTTTGCCTGTTCTTTTCTGGTCTTTATATCAAGAGCATATTGATCTAATAGAGTGAGTTTGGAAGCATTACTACCTTTTCTAGTTTGTGAAATAGTGTGATGAGCATTGGTTGAGTTTTTTTCTTTTAATGTTTGGTGTCATTCAACCATGAACACATGTGGCCCTGTGATTTTCTTGCTTGGAAGACATTTTATTAGTGCTTCATTCCTTGTAATTGATATACTTAGAGTTTTTTATATCCTCTTGTTTCAGTTTTGGTAGGTCATAAGTGTCTAGGAATGATTCCATTTCTTTATATTTTGAGTTTATTTGAATATAATTTTAAAAGTAGTCCCTAATAAAGCTCTGAGTTTCAGTGATGTCTATTGTAACTTCCCCCTTTTCATCTTTAATTGTATTGATTTGTGTTATCTCTCTTTCTTTTGGTTATTTTGGCCACAAGTTTAGCCATTTACTCATTTTTTTCAAAAATAGCTCTTTACTTCATTAATACTTTGCATTTTTCTTTTACTTCATATCTCATTCTTTTCAGGTGTGTCTTGCCTTCTTGATTTGTTTGTTTGTTATTTTGTTTTGGTTTGCTCTTGCTTTTTGAAGACTGTGAGACATCTTCCTGATTTTTTACATAGGCACTGATACCTATAAACTTTCCTCTGACAGCCTTTGCTGTATCCCAGAGAATCTGACATGTTGTGATTAAATTTTCATTTGATTCTAGAATTTTTAAGCTTACTCCCTAATTTCTTCAATGACCTAATGATTTGTCATAAGTGAATTGTTTGACAACTATGTGTTTGTACAGTCTTTGTATTTTCTCTTTCTGGTGATTTCTCATTTCATTCCATTATGATCTAGTAAGATGCAAGAAGTTACCTTGATATTTTCATATATGTTAAGGCTTGCTGTTATGGTTTGTGTCTAGGTGTCCCCTCAAAGCCTCATGCAGTCTTGGGGCAGCTTCTGGATTTGTGATTGATTACTGTGAGTGTGGATGCTGCACTACACCATACAAGTAATTTGCATTACAGTGTAAGGTGGGAAGAGAAACTAGCAGCTTGAGCTATTGCTACCTCTCCCTTGTGTTCTTGCTCTTTGCTGAGCATGAAAAGTTGTTCTCTGCCTTGTGCCTCTCTGCCTTGGAGCCAACTGAGTACCGACTGAAACTGTGAGCTAAATAAACCTTTCCTTCCCTCATTTTGGGTGTTGGATATTTGTCCCAGCAATGAGAGAAGAGTAACTAAGACACTCACTTTATGGCCAATAACACGATGTATTTCAGAGGCTTTTCCATAACTGACAGAGAAGGATGTGTATTTCTGTAGCTGTTGAATGGAATGTTTTGTAGACATTGGTTAAGTCCTTTTGATCTAAGATGTACTTTATCTTCAATGTTTCTTTGCTTGAATTTGTCTGTATGACCTACATATTGGTAAGAGTGGAATATTGAGGTCCACCACTATAGTATTGGGACCTATGTAAGACTTTATGCTGAGTAGTGTTTATTTTATGAAATCATGCACGTTGATGTCTGGTGCATACATATTTCCAATTGTCTTATCTTCTTGGTGGATCATTCTTTACCAGTATATTCTCTCTGTCTCATCTGACTAATTTTGTCACCAAATCTGCTTTGTTAGATGAGTATAGCTACTCCTGCTTACTTTGGGTCCCACTTCCATGGATTATTGTTTTCTACCCTATCACTTTCATTCTGGGTATGCCTTTGTTAGTGAGGTGTAGTTTATGCAAACAAAGAGTTGGGTCTTGTTTTGAAATCCAATCTGCCATTCTGTATCTTTTAATAGGAAAATTAAGACCATCTTCTGTCAGAAAGTTATATACTAATTTCTGTCATTTTTGTTTTTCTAGTATTTGGTTATGTCCTAAATCTCAATAACTTGTGTACTCTTTCTCTTCTGTTGTAGGATTCTTTTAACTATGCTCTACACTGAGACTTTTGCATGCAGTGGGATGGACAGCTCTTCCACTTTTGTTGGAGGGTATTCTTGTCTAATACTGGCTTAGTTGTCTTGAAGTTTGTCATGCTTATCTTGGAAGATTTTTATTTCTCCTTTGGTTATGAAGGATAACTTTACTGGTTTGAATAACTTAGTTTGGCAGTTATTTTCTTTTGGGTTTTGAAATAAATTGTTCCATATACTCCTTACCATTAGGGTTGTATGGAGAAGTCTGAAGTTGTTTTCATGGGTTTGCCTCTGTAAACAATGTGGTGTTTCTCTCCTACAGCTTTCAATGTTCTTTCTGTGTTCTGCCATTTGAATTATAATGTGGCACGGGAAAGTTCTTTCCTAGTTGTACTTGTTTGGGATTTTAATGCCTCCTGTACTTAGGTGCCAATATCTTTCCCAAGATTTACAATTTTTCTGCTATTATTTCATTAGATAGATGTTATAGATCTGTAGTCTATACCTTGTTGCCATCTTCTACAACAAAAATCTGTAATTTTAACCTGGTCCCAGAGTTTTTTTGCTCATCGTTCCCTTTTTTCTTTTTTATTAGTGTCTGTGTATGCTAATTCCTGACTCTATCTTTAAGTCCTGAAAGTCTACCTTTTGCGTGGTCCTGTTAAGTGAGGCTTTCCACTGAGTTTTTAGTTGACTCACTGTTTTTCATTTCCAATTTTTTGTTTGGTTCTTCTAATTGCTCCTTCATATCTTTCTTTGCTTTCCTCAGTTCATGCAGCTATGTATTTCTACCCCTTTGAAGACTTCAATCCTTTTTATAAATCAGCCTTTTGAATTCTTTGGCATTTCATCTTCTTCAATATCTTTGCATCCAGGAACTGACAAATTATGGATATTTGGAGGAGTCATGTTGCCTTGTTTTTAATACTTCTATATTGTCCTATACCTTCTACAATGACTTTTGTATCTAGAAGAATGGAGAGCTCTTCCACTTTTGGCAGAACCAGGGACTGAACTCAGGCTCTTACACTTGCCAGGGAAGCACTTATTCTACTGAGCCATCTCCCTGGCCCCTCTTCCACTTTTATTTGAGGGTTTTCTTGTTGTCCAGCCTGTTTTTGCAGGTCAATGGCACTAGGAAAATGAACCACAATACAGTTTATGACACAGAGACAAACTAGATATTGACACAGGGTAAAAACCAATTGAAAACAGAAACTATGCTGCCATTAGCAATATAAATAATTAACAATAAAGAAGATTCAAACAGAAACCAGATATTAATATACTATAACAACCAGCTATGAGCAAAAACTATACCACCCTTAAGAATAGAAAATAAATCAACCATAATTATATAGGCACCAAGGCAAACAAGATACTGACATACAGCTATTGATTTTCTTGGGTCTTTACTATATGTCTATATCTTGTTTGCTTTGGTGCCTGAAGGATTATTGAAAACTTATTTCATTCTAATGGGTATGAAGTGGTATTTCATTATACTTTTCATTTGGATTTATCTAATGATTTTAATTTAAGCATACTTTCATGTGGTTATTGGTCATTTTTATGCCTTCGATGGAGGAACGTCTATTCAGTTCCTTTGCCTATATTTTAATTGGATTGTATGGGTTTTTCCCTTTTCTGCTTTTTTGGTGTTGTTTAGTTATAAGAGTTATTTGTACATGTTCTATATAGATACTTAATCAACTATTTCCACAAAGTTTCCCCTGCTCTGTGGATTGACTTTTCATTTTCTTGATACTGCTTTTTTTTGGTGCTGCTCTTTGATTCATAAATGTTTTCAATTTTGGCAAAGTCCAATTTACCTATTTTTTCTTTTGTTATGTGTGTTTTTGATGTCATAGCCAAGGAATCATTGTCAATTCTAGTGCCATAAATATTTCCCCCTTGTGTTTTTTTTAGAACTGTTTTGATCTATTTTGAGTTAATTTTAGTATACAGTGAAAGTTAAGATACTCAGAGGTCTAGTATAGAGTAGAAACATGATCTGAGTTCCATTTCCATTTTTAAAGGATCTTTCTTGGGCTGGTGGTATAGCTCAGAGGACTAAGTACTTGCTTAGGTAAGTGCAGGGGCCAGGGTTCGATCCTTGACACTGCATACCATGCCAGCCCTGCCCTCAGGCACACTGAGCCAGTGATGGAGTCAGGGCATGGTGGTGCACACCTGTAATCCCAGCACTAGGGAGGCAGAAATCAGGAGGAGTCTGCTGCCAACTGTGCTCTACCCAATCCTTTCTATCAACAATAGATAGGGGCTGGTGAGATAGTTCAGCAGTCTAAGGTGCCTGCTTAAGCAATCAAGTAGGGACTGTGGTTCGATCCCCAGCACCACAAGCTGCACTCCAGGCCACACAAAAAACAACAACAACAACAACAATAGATGGATTCCAAAACCACATCTCAGCCTGGGTTTACTCACTTTATCTTTGCTGAGCAATTGTCTAATCAATTTGACAGCAATTTTGCATGAATGTGTGATACCTCCTTCTTCTCATATACCTTAAACCCATAGTACTTTTGTCTACATTTATGCTATGCTTTTAATATCACTCAGTGCTCAGATATATACTTAACAAAATATTTATTGACTGCCTATTTGGAACCAGATATTTTCATAAGCCACAGAAATACAGTGCTGAGAAGGAAAGTCCCTGCCCTCCCAAAGCATACATTCTTGCCATGTAAAACTACCAGACAAATGGCCTTCATACCCAATGATTATACATAGAACAATTGGGATTAACTTTTATGAAGGAGAAACAATCAGGCTTATTATTCTCAGTCATAACCCAATACTCTCCTGAGACACTACAGTGAGTAATAATTCATAGAAAACTCTGCTGTGTAAGCATAGGTGTGCGTGTGTGTGTGTGTGTGTGTGTGTGCATTCACAGTCGGTAAACCATGTTCATGGATTCGTTCTATACTACTTTGATTACATTTATGCCCTGCTATGTTCTAAGCCTGTTCTGAAAGCCCCTGAATGAAGTGACACTGAAGAGAAAAGTAGGGACCAGATTATGAAGCACCATATGAACTGTGGAAAAGCGTGCTTGGAATATTGTCACTCCGGCTGTGTCCTACTGTGTGATTCTCAACCCAGGCACGCATTATACCCACCTAGGAGACTTTTTAGATGCCAATACCTGGGTCCTAATTCCAGAAATTTTAATTTGTTTGGTCTGGAGTGGGCCAAGGCATTCCTAAATTTAAAGTTTCCTAAGACCTTCTAAACTTCAGCTTAAGTTGTACCCCGGGCTGGGGAACTTTGTGGCTGCTTGCACCTATGCACGAATGTATCAAAGCAATTCAGAGCAGTCATTTTTATCCAAAAATAATTTTCATTGTTTCATGTTTTTCATATTAAGAGCAATATCTGTTCATTGTATAGAGCATTGTTAACACAGAGAAGAGTGACACCACCCCAAATCCCATCGCCCAGAGATTTCTGCTATCAACATTTTGGTGTATTTTCTTTCTAGGCAACTGGTCATTCTTTTTCTCCAAGATGGAATCTAGCTTTTTAAATCATTTTATGATGTGTCATAAAAATCATCTGATGTCCATTGCTAGCTCCTTTGACCGTGCCCTGCAGGTAACGTCTGAGCTGTACACGTGTGCTGATGGGATGCTTCGGTCCAGACAGGTGTGTTTGCTTGAATATTAATTTTAGTTAAAAGAGTCTTAGGCTTTTCTGACCTCCAATCACATTTCTCTGTCATTTATCAGCAACAGAGAGCACCCATACTCAGGGACTTGCCCTGAACTCTATTTGCTTATATTTTCCAAATTGACAACAATTTTCTGGTTGTCAGAGATAATATCTACAGAGGATTGCCTGAAGGATGTGGCTTTATTTCTCTGTGTATTGTATTCTAGAAGCAATCCACACAGCACATCAGACTTTGGAGGATTACATACTTAAAGTACACTATTTCAGCTTTGCGTACTCTCTGCCTAAGTAGAAGCACATCATAACAAAGGGGTCTCTGAAGTTTCTTGTCATAGAATAAAAATGGACGCATTAACAGGCTGAACATCATTTGCTTAGGCTACTTAGAATTCTGTCCCTGAAAATCCACAAAAATCCTCAGGAAAAACAGCACAGTTATTAGTTTCCTTAATCTCATGGTCCTCACTACTCTTAATTGTTTCCATCTTTTCTTTAGCTGCTAGGAAACTCAGTAACATCATAGCCTTATCTAGCAATTACGCCTAACCAAGGCAAGCATTTCTTCCTAGCTCTGGCTTTATGTATTGCTACTTTCTTTACCCTTAAACTATTTTTAACATTTCATGTTAGAAAGACTTTGGGAGTTGTTTGTGGGAGAATAGACAATGGAAAAGAACATAACAATGGTAGGAAAGAGAAACTATACAAAATGTAAGGAGGAGCAAGAGAGGGGAGAATGGTAGGAGAGAAAGAAAAAGGCCATCAAGCAGGAAGACAATAAAGGGGAGCTGGAAATGGTTTGAAAAGGCCAAAAAGTCTTAAGGGATGGAGGCATACCTTTCTGTCTGCCTGGGCTGGTCAGTGCAGGTTTAAAGAGGCTAATGTTGCCTGTGAGCGCTCATGGAGCACGCACTGGGGTGGGGCTTGAAACACATCAGCTAACTTCATCTTCATAATAACACTGTGAGGAAAATCTACCAATATATTCATATCTCAGATGAAAAACAAAAGCAGGAAGACAGAGAGGAAATAACTTGCCCACATTCACAATGCGAGTGATGAAGACGGTTTTCAACTCATGTGTTTACTATAAATTGGAGCCTGTAGTTTAAGGTTAGTCGTGTGTGTGTGTGTGTGTGTGTGTGTGTGTGTGTACATGTGTGTGTGTGTGTTACTGAAGACTGAGATTAAGCCCAGAGAGCGTGAGTGATACCCCAGCCTTTTTTATTTTTCATTTTGAGATATGTTCTCGCTAAGTTGCCCAGGTTGACCTCAAATTTGTCACCCTCCTGCCTCAGCCTCCCAAGTAGCTGAGATCGCAGGTGTGTGCCACCAGGCTCAACTTAATCTGATTATTTTTAAATGTACCTTAAAATCTTTTAGAAAAATCAAAACTCCAGAGCTACCTCTCCTTATGTTAACACCACAACTTAGCATCGAGAGCGTTTGCTTCGCTCTGCCTGCATGATGGAAGATGACTTTCCCTCACCCATCCGTCTCCATCAACCCCAAGAAATATAATTCCACTAAAAATAAGAATGGAAGTGCAGGAGATAGCACAGACTGCCGGGCAGGAAAGCCAGAAGGACAAGGGGAAGGCTGACAAGACAGAGGAAGAGTGAGCGACGGGCGGGAAGAGGCTCTTGCAAAGACCTGAAACCTTGACTGAAGGCCAGCACAAAAGCAAGGATGGTCCTGGCAGGAAGTCTGGCATGAGATGTTGTACATGAGAGCTGAAATAACTGTGAGGTGTTTTGGAAAAGATGGGCTATGAGGAGAGAGAGGGCGAGGGCCTTTTCTCAAGCTGTGGGTCCCCAGCATTGTGGGGGTGACTGAGCAGCCTCAGGGCTGCAGGGCCCGGCTTCCAACACACCAATCAAAACCAACCTATGGTTGAAAAAGATGTAAGTCGTTGTTTCTATTTTTAGAAAGACAGTTTTTTTCCCCTAATCTCCAGTGATGCAATTGTTTACAGAATCTCAATTTGCCAGTTGTTCTCAGATCTTAGTAAAACTCAATATGTTAAAAAATCCTCTAAGTCCTCAGAGGAGCTTCCTACTAATGCACATGTGGAGGTGCAGTTTCGGGCTTGAGTAATAGCTGCCCTGGGCAGTCGCCTCTTCTTCACCAACGCACTGGTGCTCTGCTGGTGGTGTGGCGCTTCATTAGCTGTAAAGTGAAAGCTCAGCCTTTCCCTTTGGGGAGGGGGACATAAGCTGCACTGCAGCTAGACCTGTTTTCCAAGTTATCTCTCAGTCAGAAGACTGCAGAGTCAAAGTTTCCACTCAGGAAAGCACCCAAAAACCTAGTGTTCATACCCAGAATGAAAACAATGATGATTCTTTCATCCTGAAATGTTTTATTTTGAAATATTTCAAACCTACAGAATGACCAAAGGAGAGGGCAGTGAGTCTCCACACACCCTTTACCTACATCCATCACTTAATATTTTGCCACAGCTATGCCTTCCATGTGTACATGCAATGCATTTATGTACACGTATGTTCACATTCATTCTTTACTGGAACCTTGAGCTTTCAGAGTTATGTGAATGCATTATAACACTTTACCCTACATATGTGTGCTTCTTAAAATCAATGACATGCTTATAACTATAGAATAATCATCATGCTCATATGGTTTAGCAATTGATAAACTGGGCTGGGGAAATAACTCAGCAACACAAGCACTTGCCTGGCAAGCTCAAGGTCCTGAGTTCTAATTCCAGTGCTGCAAAAAAGTAAAAGATGGTTCAGAAATGATATACCATTATCTCACATGCAATCCATTCATCTCAGTAATGTCTACTACATCTGACCCTCTACTATCGAAAATTTTAATGAGGAGCAATAATTATAATTGATCATTATGTATCTCTAGGCTCTTTTTTTTTTTTTTTTTTGCAGAACCAGGGATTGAACTCAGGCCCTTGTGCTTGCCAGGGAAGCACTTATTCCACTGAGCCTTCTCCCCGGCTCCTCTCTAGGTTCTTTTAATCTAACACTCAGCTTTTCCTGCCCTAGTCTCCTGAGAAACTGTCATTTTATAGACCAAAACTAATACATTGAGCATGGCGTGTCCTTCCTACTCCATCAGATAGAAGACACCCCAAGCTCATTTGTGTGTTCTTGGTAATGTTACATTTCATTCTATGGTTAAGGTGGCATCCACTAGATTTCATCATGGTCTTCTCTTTGCAACAAAAATAAATCTGTGCTAAGTATTCTATTTCCCAGCAACTTCTTACCCCAGTATTTTATCACTTTTTGGTGATTCTTGCCTGAATCCAATGTTATGGTGGATATAAAATGATTTTCTGTTTCTATGGTTGCTCCCATATTTACTACGTGCACTTATAAAGTTCTTTACCTCTTCACTGTTTATATAAATACCTTTGGTCAGCAAGGACTTGTGGATTGTTTTTATTTAGTGTGTATAATATAATAATATTACTTACCCTTGCCAGTATAATTCTTTGTACATTAAGGATGCTTTTAAAAAAATTACCAAGTTATTAACAATAATAATCCCCAATTATTGGCTGGGGATATAGCTTAGCAGAACAGTGCTTGCCAAGCAAGCATGAGGTCTTGAGTTCAATTCCCAATACAAAAAAGAATTCCAAGTTATTCTTGCTTTTCAAATCTGAGCACATTTACCCCTTATCACATGTTCTCTGTTTTGTGAAATTTGAATCCACATACTCCTGAGAGATCATTTCAGGATTGTTCACTTACAGTCTTGAATATATTTTGAATCTTCCTTGTCCTCTTACAGAAAAATTCTCTCTTCAAAGATTAATTTATAGGGCCAGCCAAAGAGCTCAGCAGATTAAAGTGCCTGCAGGCAGACACAGGGCCCTGGGGTTCAATCTCTGGGCCTGTCGTACCAGCCCTGCCCCCAGGGCATGCTAAGAGGGCAATTGAGGCTGGGCGTGGTGGTGCACACCGTGATCCCAGCTCCTAGAAGGCTGTAAACAGGCAGATCACTATGAGCCCTATCAAGTAGTGAGACCTTGAACACTCTGTAGACCCTTCCCTAAAATTATAAAAAAAAGATTAATTTGTAGTTATCCTCTATTTATTTAAGGAGTTTTCTTTCTCTGTCCTCTCTGTCTCTCTGGTTTTTGGATTGGTTTGGTTTGGTTTGGTGAGGGAGGAGGATAGTCATTTATTTATTTATTTTTCAAGCCATACATATGTTTCAGAATAACTATTTGGCTAGTTTGCCCAATAATGTTCCTAGTAAAATACAGGTAAACAAAATATGTAACCTTAAATCAAGGTTTAGCAAGTGTTTAAAAGTTACAAAGTCACCAATACACTTATACAAAGAAAGTTTGTAAAATGAGCATAATCTGGACACATGTGTTTTGAAAGACAGTAGTAAAAATCTAAAACAAAACCCCATTCTAATGTAATCTCAAGTAAAGCTAAAACTTTCGTCTAACATTGCAAACTTTAACAAGATTATACCACATATGGCACATGCAGAAGATTCTACATACTGCAGTGATACATTTGATTTCTGATGCTCAACAGTCTGTTACCATAATTTATCTTTTCCACACAAGAGGTAATACATTGTGCCTGAAGCTATAAACATCAAAAAACAAAAATTCTCAGTGGGTAATTTCTTCTCACATATTTTCCAACTTACTGATTCTCTCCATATCTTTATCTACTGTTTTGAACTCATATAGGAAGCCTTTTATTTCATCAACTTTTTCCTAGGAGTTCTACTTGGTTGTCTCAAAATTGTTTGGCTGTTCCTTATATTTTCTTTTCTATGTAGTATTTTGAAGGTTGTACTTTACTTCTTTAAACATAGTAAATATAGAGTTTTACATTTTTAACAATCCTACAAGTTTAAAGAATTTGTAGGGTATTTCTCCTTTTGTATATTCAATTCATTTTCCCTGTAGTGCAAATTTCTTACATGCTTATTTTTTAAAACTATGAGCAGATAATTTTCACAGAAACTGATTTTTGGGATCTGGTTGAGATCAGTTATGAAGGGGCTTCCACTCAGATAGAATGTGCTGCTGTTTCTACCCAGCTATCTGAAGCCACCACCAGTCCCAGACCAGTATAATGTAAATTTAAATTCGAAGATTTTTAGCAACCCAAATAACGTGAGCTTTTTACTAAAAAAGATGCACGAAGGCAGGTTTTCCTTATAAGGTACATTACAGCCAGTTCTCCCAAGACTGGCTCTGCGTTGGGCCTAACCCACCCCACCGAGTGGTAGGCCAGCAGAAGTCGTGCACTCAGCTAGTTGACCCTCACTCCCAAGTGCTAGCTGTTGAGAGTTTCAATTTTAGTGAAACCTCTCGGTAAACATTCTTTGTAGGAGGGTGCTTGCCTGGCAAGCATAAGGTCCTGAGTTTGATCCCTAGTGCCACAAAAAAAAAAAAAAAAAATCTATGTCACTCAGACCCTGAGACCATTTTTTTTTAAACATCAAGTTTACTTAGTTCAGCAGTTTGGGAAATGCCTTCAGAGAAAAAGTAATTTTCTCTCTCAGACTTTGTCTTCACTAAGATTGACTTGATATTCTTTTTTTTGATACCAGGGATCAAACTCAGGACCTTGTGCTTGCCAGGCAGGCACTTATCCTGCTGAGCTATATCCTCAGCCCCCGATCTGTTATTCTTAACAAAATTGTTTTCCTTACATGTTCTTAAAAATATTTTGTATTGTATGATCAAGATGTTATAAATGCTTTGAAAAAGAATGTTCAAGTTCTTAGAGTAAATCCCTAGTAACTACAGTAACTTCTTAGAGATTGTCTGATCATTCTATTTAAATATAAAAATCCCCTGCTTAAAATATTTCAGTATTCCCAAGTTATTTATTATCATTGCTTAAACTTCTTTAAAATATACAAAGTAATATTAATAATACACATGTGTCCTAGCACATCTTAGAAGATAAAACTTTAAACACTGATGACTTATGGGTACTTTTTATAAGAAAGTCTAAACTTCCTAAAATAGCAGGTTATAAAAAATCCTAGACAATTTCTTTTTTTCTGGCTAAGCTAAAAATTATATTTTATTTTTATTATTGAAAGCTTCTTAAATGTTAAAGTACATACTAGTTAAATATACAAAATACCAGCTGGCCAAATATAGCTCAACGGATTAAAGTACCTGCTTAGCCAGACACAGGGGCCAGGAGTTTGATCCCCAGGCCTACTGTGCTGGCCCTGCCCTGGGGGCCCTGAGATAGCAACTGAGACTGGGCATGGTGGCACACCTGCAATCCCAACACTTGGGAGGCTGTAAACAGGCAGATCACTATGAGTCCAATCTATGCAGTGAGACCCTGTAGACCCTGTCCTAAAATTAAATAAATAACTAAATAAATAATCTGAATCAGAATCATATATTTCCATTATTTAAAGCTTGAAAAGTCTTTAAAATCTTTATGAGCTCCAGAATATTCTCTAGAAGTTGTTTTTCAAATTTTAAACAATACATTATATATTGATACATAATAAATACTATATACACATATACACATATTTGCTTGCCATTTGACTTATTTTTCCCAGCAAAATCCATGTTAGGAAAATAGTGTATGAGCTCAACAGGATGGGTTTATTTCAGAACACACCTGAGAGAGACCGCTCTGGCACTGAGACCAGACCAGCTGCTCTCGCGCAGGCTGTGGGCTCATCTGTAGTGTTGAGGAGGGTGCAGTTCAGTGAGAGGGGCTTGTGGCTCCCTGCCAAGAACAAGGTTTGAGTGAGCACACGCCATCATGGTGGAGAAGGCCGAGGCTTAGGAATGCACAGGAAATAGTGGCTGCTGTCAATAGCAGCCCTGATAGTGCTGAGTCCCCAGCTATGCTGAGAGGGGGGGGTTAGAGGGGACTCTGATCAGGATGGCAGAAGTTAGATTCCTTCAGTCCACAGGCAAGAGAAAGCAAAACAAGTTTGCTTAACTCAGGATAATAACTTAGGAATGCTCCATTCTGGTTTTATATCCAGAACTTTTTTTTTTTAACAGCACCATGAAAATAACCAATATTATCACTCTTCTGCAGACCAGCAAAAAGAATATTACAGATTCAGCTAGTAAATGATCAGTTCAACGTGTGGATCTTTGAACTGTGCTTTTATCTCCCTTGACACAGCTTTCAAACAGAATTCAATTATTTTTAAAACTCTGGTAGAAGAGTTAGGTAGAAATTCAAGTGGCAAGAGCACCTCACATTCAAGCAGTCAAGTAGGACTTGGAAAATCCTGTGACTCAACAGATTTGTTCAATAATGATTTTTTTGTGTACCTTCTTTGGGGATGCACTAGACATTGTAGATACAGAGAAAAAGATAGAGTTCCTACCAATAAGGAACTTAGACTCCTAAAGTTGTTTAAGACTCTTCCAGGTGGCCAGTGAGGACAATAACTGTTCTTTTCCACCACTGTCTTTCCTGCTCATGTTCTTTTTACTCTACAGTTAGCCCTGCTCCAGTCCAAACCAACTGCAGATTTGAAGAATAAGGTTGACGCTGGAAGCCCATCGCACCAGCACTTACGTTGTTAAACGAG
Source organism: Ctenomys sociabilis (assembly GCA_004027165.1). Taxonomy (NCBI): domain Eukaryota; kingdom Metazoa; phylum Chordata; class Mammalia; order Rodentia; family Ctenomyidae; genus Ctenomys; species Ctenomys sociabilis. The sequence continues at coordinate 63,241 of PVKA01001577.1, forward strand.
GTCCCACTTTTTCCTCTTCTTGTCTAGAAGCCATTCCTGTTTTTTTCACCAGCGCTCATGTAGAATGCATAATAACATAATAAAGAAAGTGTAACTCTGGCTTTTTTCTGAGATGTGGATGTTTCTGTAGATGATTGTATATAAACAAAGACAGCACTAAAATGGCAGAGGTCCTCCCAACAGAGGCAGGTCCCCCTTAAGTGATTTGGCAAGGACTGATAGCAACGAGAAGGGTAAAGTAGAAAAATATGAATGGGTTGACTTGTAAGCACAGGAGACACATCCAGTTAATTTCTAAAACACATGGACAAAAAAAAAAAAAACAAAAAACACATGGACAGAATATACCATGGAAAGCTGAGGTCCCTGTCAGTAAGTAGAAGCAGCATGTCAACCACAGGTAAGTCATGTGGTTACTAGAGATTCATCATTGTCCTAAGCTAGTGAGAATTGAGGTTGTGCAGGACTCATGGGTTGTTGACTTCTATCTCAAACATCTAAGCCAGAAAGAAAAAAATGATTGTAAAGGACTGTGGAAAATCCATGGAGAAACCCTTACCCTTCAGTCTCTTTTAAAAGGCCATGGACTGTGTCAGTGTTTGGGTACATGTATGCAAAGTCATGAAATTGGCTGGGCTCTCCAAAAGTGGGGCTTCGAGGGAAGGACATGGTTAGAAGAGATAGTATTGGAAAACCAGAAGTGATAGCCTTGTTCTGAACTCAGTAACAATAAGTAAAATGGAGGTATTGACCAGAACCAAAGGAAACTGCCTGAGACTCATTTATGCCAGTGGGAATCTTGGATTGCTCGCTCACCCTTAGCAGCAACTTGTCTCATGCCCCACTGCCTGAAACTCCATTCTAACTGCTTAATCCACCTACTACCATTACCTTGCATTTTCATTGTAACCCAAAAACAAATTTGTAAATTTTAGGATCATGACTATTGACTCTGGCTGCATATTCCAACTACCTGGGGAGCTTTTAAAGACTCCAATGTCAAGCCAATTAAATAAGAAGTAAAACCCAGGCACCAGTAGATTTTAAAGCTCTCCTGGTGGTTCCAGTGTGCAGCCAAAGTTGAGAATCACTGTTGGAGGAGCACAGCTCAATTTATAATAAATTGAATACTACATAGCTTTTCATGAAAAGCAAGAGTGTGGAAAAAGAAAAAAGACTCAGGGGGTGTGGAGCACAGAAGGTAGAATTTTGCTAGCAGTATTGGCAATGGATGTTTGCATATATGTGAGTATGCTGTGAAAAACTCATCCAAGTTAGAACAACTAAGAATAAAAACACTGAGGCCTTAAAAGGGAAATGCACAAAATTCTCAGAAAAACAGGGAGTACCTGCTGAAAAATCAAAAACCCTAAACAGAAAACAATCTTGAAGTTGCATTTTAAAATCATCAACGTAAAAGGAAAAAGCTTAAAGGACACTCAGGTTTGATGGGATTGCAATGAAAGATGTTCACTAATTCTGACAACACTGTTTAAAGCATCTTGCTAGATAGCAACTGATGACATAAAGAAAGTTAGGAAGGTTTGTGGACTCGTGGACTACTAGATGCAAGTATGTAAACTGAAGCAAAAAAATAGAAGTTCACTTGAAAATCATCTCTGCAACTGTTGTAGTTTGGGGTTTTGCAAGACAAATAGTACAATACAATGCACATTTTTTATAAGATTATTTTATAATAGTCACCCAAAGAATTATATGAAGAGAGTGCAGGCAATCTGTCCACACCGTAAAGGCCAAAGAATCCAGCTGAGGGCCTGGATCCTACAGTAGTAAATAGACCTAGAGTTCATAACAGTGTCTCCTTCAACTCCAGCTGGAGGTCTAGAGCTCATAACAATGCCTCACACAGGCCTGCTTCACAGATCTGTGCTGGGAGGGCCCAAAGGTCAGTGGTGGAAGCTCGAAATTCTGAGACAGCAGGATGAAGGATCTGTGATGGCGTGCTGAGGGATCTGCACTGGAGCCAGAAAGTATGCTCTAAGTCAGAACCAGAGCTCCTCTGAAAAGTACCACAGCCATCCTCAGCAACAGTGAGGTCCCAAGCTACTCCAAGGATGAGAACTGCCAAGTTCCCATGAGGAAAGCTCCAGTTGACTGAGCTGTATACCATCCATGAGGACCAGAGCTCCCCTAAAGTAAACCGTAGCCCTTCTCAGTGACAATGGTCCCAAGCACCTTTTATGATGAAAACAGTTGAGTTCTTCCGGAAAGCCAACATGACAAGCTCCTCTAGGAAAACCAGCAGCTCCCTACAGTTTCCCTTACAGCTTCCAGCAGCTCCCAACAGCTTTCAACAGCTTTCAAACTTCTTCCTCCTCCCCAGTTCTGCCTCTTACGCTGCTGACCACAATCCTCAGGCGGGCCTCCCACAGCCAGCACCACGCTAGTTCAGCTTAGCTGTGTGTCACAAGTTGACCACCAGTTGTCAATCCACCACAGCAACTAGTTCTAAATAGCAAAGAAGAACAAGGTGGAAGGGGGGGGGGGGAGATTCCAGAGAAGGAGAAAAAGAAGAGGGAATGAAGGAAACAATTTATACATCCAGCATCAGGGTAACGCTTTAATAATTCATGGTAACCAGCACCACAGAACATTATGCAGTCATTAAGCTGACAACCATGAAGCTGTATGGAAATGCAGAAAAATAAATGCGCTCCCTTGAGGGTCCCTGCCCTAGACTCAGCACAACCTGGCCTCCCACAGCATACTGCCTTGGGCCAATCCATGAAGGAGGCTGTAGTTCAACGTGATTCCCCCTTCCCCTGAGACACCTCTGGAGTGGCTCCTGTCAGTTTTCACATCTCTGTTCCTGACCTACTGGCAACACAAGAGGCCCAGCCTCCATCCCCTGCCTCTGGTCCCCAGGGCTCTAAACAAGCCTTTGCTTTGTTGAACCTGCTAACTCTGTTGCCTCCCAAGCTTCCCTCTGCTCTCTGGAGCCCATGTGGGGTCATCACCAAAGCCCCTGCATCTCCCACTTCAATTTTAAGCTTGATCTCCTCTTGCTATCTCAGAGATTAAGAGGCATTTTGGACACTTGAAATACTAGGTGCAGAATGACTGGGCACTGCTCTGCCAGGAAGACAAAATTTGCTGCAATGCATAGTATTAGACCCTCACAGGGAAGAAATGCCATGTATACTGCCAGACAGATGATTTAAGAAACAGTTTACAATCACTGGAACCTCGAATAAACTGTTTATAATCATCTGAACACAGCTTTAAAATACACTGAAATTTCCAGAAATAAAACTGAGTCAATTGAACTGGTCTTTGTCTCATGCACAGCCTAAGGATTGCACACTATTTTGGAAAATCACAGCCTGGAAGGCAGCGTGTTTCTAATGGTCTGCCTGCATAGCTGACACTCTAGAACTTTCCATCTGTGGATCAAGAGCAAGCAGTCTCAATCTCCTGAAGCTTTTTTCGCATAGTCATAACCAACCACTTTTCCATGTCAAATTGAAATGATCTTGTAAGTTTCCTGACTTTTATCTTTGCGTGGTAGCACAGCAAAGGGGGCATGGTAAGGGAACACTGGGGTTCATGGGAAGGAGAATGAGGCTGCCCTCATAGTTCTTGAAAACTGAGGCTTATTTCCTTCACTTGGTAACAGGGCCTCCAGCTGGTGTGGACGTCTCCACTGTGGCCTCTGGACAATGCCTTCTATCAAAAAGCCCAGCTTGTTTTGAGGAGCATTACTTCATAATATACCCATCTGTGACCCCTCCTTGATGCTTTCCTGTTGGCGTCTAACTCACTCCCTTTCACTTAGTATCTGGCTTTCCATCTTTCCTTCTATTAATTCTTCTGTCCATCATTCCTGGAAACTTCAGTGTTGACAAGGACAACCTATCATCCCTATGGTTTGGGAATTCCTTGATCTTCTTACTACCACAGACTTCTTTTTCCACCTGGCCTTAGTTACACACCACCAAGGCTGCCAACCCCCATTCCCCATCCTCACCATCACTAGGAACTGCCTGGTCTCAATCTCTCACCCTCTGATTTCCATTTCCCATCTTTCCAGTGTACTTCCAATAATGTATTCCACTTCTGATTAATTTTGATTGTTAGTTTGGCTAGATTAAGAGTCTCTAGGAGAGGTGATCAAATTAAAAGGCTGCTAACCTCATCAGTGAGTTAACACAGTTAATCAATAGCTGAGGCTGCAGAGATAGCTTAGTGATCTAAGCACCGGCTTGGAAAGTGCAAGGACGCAGGTTTGATCCCTAGTGCTACACGAAGTGGCATTGAGCTGACCACTGAAACCAAGCATGGTGGCACACTCCTATAATCCCAGCACTGGGGCAGCTGAGACAGGAGGATCACTCCAAGTATGAGCTGCGTAGCAAGACCCTGAACCAAATAAATAAATAATTGATTTTTAAAAAATTTTAAAAATCCCCAGCTGGATGGGCTATTAGAAGTGGAGCATAGTTGGAGAAAGTGGGTCATGAGGATAGGACCTTACAGCTGTATGTGGTCACCAGTTACTTGATCTCTGAATTCTTAACCTGCTCTCTGCTTCCCAGCTAGCATGAAGTAAGCAGTTTTATTCTATCATATTCTCCTAGTATGTTTCTTCTTTTTCATTTTTTAAAGAGAGCACAAATTAGGATGAAAATAGAAAAAACTACAAGTGATACAGAATTTCACTTAACAAAGTAATATGAATTTCACAGTATTTGTTGTAATGCATAGTGTTGTATGCATATATCTGGTAATATGAATAACTTCCAACCAGTTATTCATATTACCAGATATATGCATGTAAAATTGGAAGAACAAAGAAATATATAGGTAATTAAGAAGAGAAAAAGTAGAACCAATAGACCATGGACTTAAACCTCTGAAACTATGAACAAAGTAAATCTCTTCTTTAAATTTTGAGTAGCAACTATTTTGTCACATTATCTTGAGAAAGCTAGTGTATTTCCCCCCAAAATTCTTAGACCCGGGGGGACTCATATTCACTGTCTCATTATTTTCCCATTTCTCACTCTGTCTGCACTCCTGTCACAATCGGTCTTTACCCTTACTGTTGGCTCAGTTTGGATTTCCTGGTCCTCATTCTATACAGGTAGTTACTACATCTATTTCATTGTCTGGTAAAACTCTAATGCTAGTTAAATACTCCATTTCCAACTGAATATAGCAAAGAAGAAAACAAAACATACTACCCTGCTAACTAGTCTTTACTTCTGACAAAAAATTCAAATGGTCCATTTAAATTGACAATAAGAAATAGACTAAATTATGTTCAGAGACAACTCTCTTACATTTTTTTCATTTCTTCGAATCATCTTCCAACTACTCTTATGTCATCAACAAAGTAGACCCAATTAGATGACCACCTTTCTACTATTAAATGAACAACTGATATGCATTTATAACTACACAACTTAAAAATGCAAGAAAAAATGTCTATATCAATGCCTACTATTAAGCTTCCACTTGTGAACCAGCTTCCATTATTTCCTTTGCTTCTTGCCTGTGTAGACCTCTTGCCTTCCACTCTCTTTTGGTGATTCATTTCTCTCTCTCATCCCCAGTGGCCTATATTTGCTGCTTTTCCTTCTTGGAATAAATCCTTCTCTAGCTATGACTTCATTTTATCCATTTCTATGGATACCTCTTCACACCAAAATTATTTAAAAGTTGTTCTTCTGTGATTTTTTAATATCCTAGCTTTTTACTTTGCCTATAACACATTTTTTTTGTGGAACTGTAGATTGAACTCGGGCCTTTGAGCTTGCCAAGGAATCACTTGTTGTACTGAGCCATCTCCCCGGCCCCTATAACACATTTTTTATGAGGATTTCACTCTCTGTACTGCCAAAGCACCAATAACTTCCACCTGGCTAAGTTTAATGGTCAATTCTAACTCTTCTCTTATTCACCTTTCATGAGCATTCTATAGTTAATCACTTCCTCCCTTCTTAAAGCATGATTTTTTTTTAATTAAAGGATGCTACACTGTTCATTTCTTTTCCTGTCCTCTTGACCATCTGTGGCAGATTAACTAATGGGCAGCTTATACCCAGCTGAACTGAATCAGTGTGGTGCTGCATGCGGAAGGCCCACACAGGTTGTAGCTAGCAGCATAAAAGGAGAACTGGAGGGGAAGATGGTACGGTGTTGATTTTTCTGGAGAAGCTTGTTGCACTGGCTTTCTTGATCTGAACCTTGCTGTTCTCATCAGCAAAGAATCTTAGGTCCTCGCTGTTGCTGAATATGGCTATGGTTCCTTTTTACAGAGCTCAGATCTTGCTTTGAGCATCGCTTCCTTGCTCTCATGCAGATCCCTCAGCCTGCTGACCCAGATTCTTCATCCCAGTGACGCAGACTTTCTAGCTTTCACCATCGACCTTTGAGCCTTGCCAGTGCAGACCCTTGACACAAAACTTGCACGAGACACTGTTGTGTACTCATGTCCTCCGATTGGACTCATGGAGAACATTGCCATGTGTGTCACTCTTCTCTCTTTGCTGGGACAAATACCTGATACCCAAAATGAAGAAAGGGTAAGTTTATTTAGCTCACAGTTGATAGAGGTTTCAGTCCATACCTGGTTGGCTCCAAGGAAGACTGGCATAGGCAGAGGGCAGCAGCTCATCACGGCAGCAGAGAGCAGAGAGCAAAAGGAGGAGTAGCAGCAACGATCACAACAGAGAGCTGTCTCTCTGTCTCTCTTATGTTACATTCAGGCTGTCTGCCCCAGGCTGGGTGTAGCACTCACACCTATAATCCCAACAGTTTTCAGACCCATAATCCCAGCCTTGGATCATGAATTAATCACAAACTGTAGAACTGTGCCTCAAAGACTGCATGAGGCTTTTGGAAGACAAATGCATATGAACCATAACACCACAGCTCCAGGCCTCCAGCTAGATTCATGCAGGACATTACGTGTGACCCAGGCTCTCAGCTCAATATTTTGGGTCTCTAGTATATGGGCAAGTCTCCCAAATTCTTTTGCATTTGGCTCTCTGAATGAATATTATAAAAAGTCTATAAATTATATGTCCTATATTATTATTTTTAAACATATCAGTTATTTAATTAGGTTCTTAGTAAGAAATTTGGAACACTAATTTATGAAAATAAATTCCATTTATTAGAGCAGAAACAGATTGCAGATAGCCCCAAAGCTGAGACAACTTTGATTTTTGCTAAAATCTGTGAGTCCACCACTTTCTGACCCACCTTGAGTTGCTTTGAAATCTGGTATCCCTTTCTTGGTGTCTAAGATCTCGCCCTCCTGGTGTCTGGGTTTCCACAGCTTCTTCTTCTTGAAGTAAGCATCAGTGAGGTGTTTGGGGATTTTCACTTTACTGATAGCAATTTTTGTAGAGGTGGCAATGACTAATTTCTGGTGTGTTCTTTGTAGAGGAACACAATTAAGGCTGAGAGGTCCAGTCACAAGTAGCAGGCCACTGGCCAACTGCTTCAGGAAGACCACTCTCTTGCCTCTGTGATGCCCAGTGAGGATGATCAGGATGGTGCCAGGAGTGATACCTCCATTCTTGTCCCCACCAACTGGTTTTATGATCACAGCAAGAACTTTCTCCTTCTTTCTCTTCTCAACCTTTGATTTAGCAGCTGTGTACTTTCTCTTATACAAAGCCTTTCTGGAACATATAGCAGATCGGGAGTATCTGCCAATTTCTCTAACCAGGACAGGATTTCTGCTGCAGTGGGGCTGCCCCTTCTTGGCCTTTTTTGCCTTCACCTTACCCTTTCTACAAATACCACTGGCAGCAGCCTTCCTGGCTTTGGGTTTCTTCTCTTTTGTGTCTGGCTTCTCAGTTTTTCCACCCACCATCTTGCACAATGGAAAAGAGCTATACGTCCTATATTAATTGTTTCCCCTTATAAACTCTGACTACAACTCCTTCCTACTTGCCTGCATTTGCTGAAATCCCAGTGAGATTAATCCTAATTCTCATCTCATCTTTCCTTCCTGAGATACATGACTTTAAATATCACTTACAATATGCTGACTTCCAGTTTTATTGTCTCCCACACCAAGTCCTTCGCCAGGTTTAGACAACTACCTTTCACTGCTTAGGTGATGCGTCCTCTTCTGGGGCTGCCAAACAGGCACCCCAAGTGTAACATGACCGGAACTAAATACTTGGTATCTTTCTACCGTCTTTTCCTTCTCTAATTTCCTTTAGTGGCACCATCATAGACTCAGCTGTTCAGGTATAAAAATCTAGGAGTCTTCCTAAAGTTCCCTCTTTCCCTTACCGCCACATCTGATCCAAGAGCATCTGTCAGAATGGTTATTCGCTACAGGAAATGCAACCACATAGTATTTCTCTGTCATAGTATTGCTTTGTCACATTCTTTGTGAATGCTTGCCCTGACTGAGCCTCAGACCACAGTGGATGCAACACTTGACTCAGACCACCTTTAAACATTCACAAGGTTGGTCTTCCTCAGATGTTTCACAGTAGCCCAGATCTTTGTGGCTTAAAACATAACCCTCATTTATGAACTCACTATTATGCACTTTAAGAGCTCCATTGGTGATGTTTCCATTTCTTCTTGTTCTCTTTATAATGCATTTTAAACAGGGTTTCTCCCACACTAGGGTACTACTGTGTGGCTCTTCTCTGAGCCACAAGACATTGGCCAGGGAATTTGTCTGGGGCCAGAAGATCAATCTCCACAGTGACTTCATTCATATGGCTGGTTATGTGGCCGAGATTATCTGCAGGTGACCTCAAGTCTCCTTGAAATGGCGTTCTCCCCAGTGCTTCTTGGATTCCCTCACAGAGGGTGTGTTCTAAGGAGAAACCATTCTTCCCTCAGACCTCCCCACTATCTGTGCTCTGGCCTGAGATTTGGGGGAAGGAGTGGCATACTCTCTTAGCATCCTGGTATAGCGGGAGCATCCCCCTGCCCCAAAGCACAATTCAAGGAGAGCAGAATGGCCAGGAAAGATAGAATCCCTTCTATGTGTACAGTGGATGTAGTCTCATGCATCCCTCCCTTAATTCCTCCAGTGAGAAAGAGCAGAGACCAGCCATCCTGCCTTGACTGCCTCCTCGTCTGTATTAGCTTCGTTCACAACTGAAAGTCTTTCTACTGCTTTGTTAATCCTAAAAGCTCTTACCCCTCCCCCAACTGCATGCTGTCATTGTTCTCAATTAAATGACAAGGAGCTGGAGCAGGAGAGCAAAGCTGGCTCACTGGCAGAGCCCTAGGGCTGGCGAGAGTGTTGACTCAGTGGGCCAGAAGAACACATGCCCTGGGATCCCATCTCAAAGCAGGGAGGGAAATCTGAGGTGAACCCAGGGTCACAAGTCCCCTTTAGTGCTGTCAGTGACTAAAAGAAAGCCGTGATCAGCAGAGTGAAGGGCTGCTCAAAGATCAGAGGCATCAGAAAGAAGAAACAAACCAAGTCAGCCAGTAATAGCACATTGTTTTCCTGCTTAGGGAACAAAACATGCTAGGTCTACAGCCAGACTGAGAGTACTAAGGCCCCAGCCAATATGGCAAGAAGTGCTTGTGTGTATGTGGGAAGAGAGAGGGATATAGAAAAAAAATTGTCTTTATGCACCATAAACACTAATTTAGTCTCCTTTGGCACTATGATGAAAATGATTGGAATTAATATTTTACAGAAAAGAGAACTGAAGTTAGAGGAGTTAAATCATTGAAACATTGTAAGTGGATGAAAAGAAGCACAAACAAAGAAAACGTATTTTATTTCTCAAGTCTATCCATCAGAAAATGTGTCCTTTATTATTTCTTTAAAGCCTAGGAAAAGATCTGAAAAACAGCAAAAGGCCTAATCTATAGGCTTTCTTGGGAAAAAGAGTAGGGGAGATAAGAGGCTTTCCTATCAATGGAATACCAAGATTGACTTTCAGGTAGGAATGCAGCCAATTTGTTATATGTTTCCTATTGTGGAGAAATACTATAAATGGATACACTAAGCTCTAAATGAACTGGTTGGGGGAAAAGAAAAACTAACAATCCAAGTGTAAAAGGTCAGGCCAGTAAGATCAGTTTGCTAGGCTTCTGTACAAATCCTTCTAATTATGTATGAGGCATACCTGGCCGCCTGGCATGAGGGAGCCTGTTGCCCTGGCTGCCAGGCTGAGCCTCACCCCAAACTGGAGGGTAAAGGGTGCCCAGTCAAGCTGGGTTTTCTCCCTTGTGCCCAAAGGAGATCTCTCAAATACCTGAAGGGTGCTATTCTTTATAGAGCTGCTCCTTGGAGAGAGACTCAGCAACTCTGTGTTCTTGCTTAGGTAAAGCTAAACACAATCCCTTTTTTCTATCTTTGTCCTTATTATCTTCTTTTCCCCAGTGAATCCACACTCAAAATTGTATTTCATTGTCCAAAACTAACTCAATGCTTTCTCCCCAAGAGCACTGCTTTTGAGAAGAGATTAGCATACTTTGCAGCATGCAAAGTGCATTTGGGAAGAAGGTTTGGAAACCTCAGGCTTGATCCCTTTACCAAGCCAGCAAGGACCAGAGGGAGTTTCTTAATTGTGGGCACACGTTAAAGGATGCTCCATCTTCTTCCCTACTTCTCCTATTTCACTCTCAGCCCCACCTGAGAACAGCAAGGGAAGGAGCAAGCCGGCACTTCACACCGCCCTCCCCTCTGACTGAGACCCTCGAGGACACGGTGACATGCCACTGCGGAGTGGGAGTCCGGGACCAGCCGGTTCCCAGGCTCTACTGCTCCCAGCTCGCCCCTCCTCTTCCCCTGTGTCTGTTGGCTCCTCTCTCTGCCAAGCCAGCTGTCTGCACCTGGACATCTCTTCATCTGTTCGCTCTCTGGGCCTGGCCAGAAGCCAGGTTGGCAGGGACCCGGCTAGGGTCTGTGCACCCCTTTGGGCAGCCAGCTGGAGCTGGGTGGGGGTGGGGAAGACACTCACCAGCCTCTCCTCAGGCCCTACAAATGCCTGAAGCACAGGGCATGCTCTGGCCTTACCTAGCTTCCTACCCAGTATCAACTCACCTCAGGCTTCTGGGGAGCTTTAGACTATGCACCCTACCAAATGAGCATGCCTGTTACAAAGTGTTTTCACAATGAACAAAGTGATTTGTGTTTACATGGCTGGACCTATCTGTAGACCAAAGATACTATGCCATCATTTCTAAATCAGGGCATAAAATACAATTATAAATTGCCAATAAATGTAATACACATGTTTTCAATAATCTTTAGATCACTTAAGATTTGGAGACCTTACAAAATAGAGCTCCATTTCTGGGGACCAAATTTATAGACCATAATGGATTAAATAACCCAGCTCCACATCTACTTTTCTTTCTTCGTTTTCTTTTCTTTTTTGTACTGGGAGTCAAACTCAGGGCCTTGTGCTTGCCAGGCAGGCCCTGTGCCCCTGAGCCACATCTTCACCTCTACATCTCTTTTTCTTAAGGCTCTTTCAGTCATAAGCAACAGAAAACAATATACTGGCTTAAGCAGGAAGAGGAGGTTTTTATTAGGAAATACTTGCACAGCCCATGCCAGCAAGCAAAGACTGACAGGGAAGGAGAGCACCACTCAATGTCAAGCCCTCAATTGGAGGGCTTCACTGCGCTCTCCAGGTACCCTGCTGCACCCTTGGAATTGTTTCTGCCGCTGCCACAACTAATTACCGCAACTGTAGTAGTGAAGCACTGCATCTATTAGCTCCCAGTTAGGTGTCAGAAGTCCGGCCTGACTCTTTTGAGCTCTGAACTCTGACCTTCTGAAGGTCAAAATCAAGGCGTCAGATATGCTTTGCTTTTCTCTGGAAACTCCAGAAAAGAATCCACTTCTACAGACACTCAGGTTGTGATCTAAGTCCATTTTCTTGCCACTCTAAGACTGAAGTCCTGGTTTCTCCACTGGCTTGGGTTGGGGAGCCTATTAACTCCTAGAAATCACTGTACTTTCTTTTCAATGCCCCTCTACCCTCAGGTCAGCAATGTTGTGTCAAATTCCACCCACTCATGCTTCAAATTTCCCTGACTACTCCTGATGCTCTAAAACCAAATGAATCTACTAGGTTGACCCTGATAATCTCCTTTCTGTGAGGGCGACTATGTCCTGTAACATAGCAATCCTGGGATCATAGCACATTATCTCATATTACATACAGGTAAAGGAGAAGGAATGAAAACTCTGCTACACCATTGTGATTTGGCTCCAGTACCTTTTAGTCTGTTTCTATGTGTCACAGATCAAAATCCCAGAAGAGAAAATGTGATTGGCTGATCTGAACCAGGTAGGTGCCCATCATGATCAGTCAGCTAGGACCTGAAGATAGGCTTAGATAAAACAAGGGTTAGTTCCTGATATCAGTACCTGGACATCAGCAGCTCTCATGAGACAAGGGAAGGTTGCTGGGAAATGGGCAAAGATCCCAGGAGGAATCCTGCTTGAAGAAAGATGTTAGGGAAACGGATAGAAAGGCAGGCCTCATGCAGCACAGCTAGCAGCCAAGCTGGCCTAGAGGAGCAGGAACACAGTCCAAGAGCTCATATTTTGTCTTTGTGTTTTGTATCTGGGTTAAACATCTGTGGTGTTGACACTACCAAAAAATAGAACTGTGACTTTGTTAGCTGTCAAGTTTATTTCTGATAATTGTGCTTTTCCTCTGAGAAGTCAAGGATGTGAATGCTATATATCCTCCTATGGGAGGGAATTTCTAACACTGCCCCCACAACCAGACCAGACAAGAATCAGATAGAAACCTTTGGATTTGTTGGGGTATTTCAGTATTTTTATATCATTTGGTCTGCTCCCAAGGGAATCAGGATGTAAAGGCCATCATCTTTCTGATCTTAGAGACTGACTAAGGGAAGCCTCCACCTTCTTCTTGAGGTGGCTGTACAAGGCAGGTGGAGAAAACTGTAGTCGTTCTTTGACACTTTTTGTTGTGGTAATGGTGACAAATGAATATCCCATCTTTGTACATTATCTCATTCTACTTTTAAAATTAAGAACTTCATGCCTTCTTTAATTCATTTTGGGGGAAATACTTAGTTGATTGTATTTATCAAGTGTCCACTTTGTGTGGAGTTTACCAGGAGAGTCAGAAAGAGAAAAAAGAAGCAAATAGAACTCTTGTGGCAGGGCCACAATAAATGATGTCCACACCTATTTTATTTAAATAACATAGACTTTCTCTAGGAGAAGTGACACAGAATATTTTAAAATTCTAAAATCAAAATTAAATTAAATTTGAGTCAGTTTTAAAGTTTCTACGTGAAAGTACTCACTGTTGTTATGATGAAGCAAAAAGCAATCACATTTCCAAGACCAGTGAGAATAACTGGGTTAACTCAGTTTCACTTCTGACCTCATCACTGATTTGTTCCTCCTGCTCGGAGAACATATGCTTAAGCCAGAGGTCCTCAGCCCTCAGGCCACAGATCAATGGAAACATTAGATTCTCACAGAAGCAAGATCCTACTACAAATCACACGTGTGAGGGATCTTGGCTGTACTCTCCATGTGAGACTCTAATGCCTGATGCTCTTAGGTGGGGCTGAGGCAGTGAAGCTAGCAATGGGCAGCAGCAGTAAATACAACTTAACAGAGAGGTTTGACTGCACAGAGACTACAATAAATCAATTTCATGCAGACTCATGCCCAAACTGTCATGTGAGACAAGTTACAATTGAGCTTCATCTAGTAGGAGGATTTATATTGGCAAATGAGTTGATCTACTTTTATTGCGCAGCTGCGGCTGGTGGCAGGCTTTAAGTCAGAATCTGACACATATTTCATTCTGTAAATGAACCGCCCATTATTCATCTTATTATCACTTCCATCCAGGCTTATATCCTGCTTATTGCACGTCTTTCAGTCACAGTTTTATGAAGCCCATAAACGAACCCTAAACAAAACAAGTAAAGGGCTGGCAAGATAGCTCAGCGGTCTAAAGCACCTCTCAGGGACATCAGTTCGATCCCCAGCACCACATGCCATGCCAGCCCCTCCTCCCAGGGCAGGCTGAGCTGACCTCCCCCCACCCCCGCAAAAAATGAATCCGTGATGTGTAGCAAGACAGTGTAATAAATAAATGAATTTAAAAAAAAAAACAAGCAGAAAACTTTAAAAAGAAAGATTCTTTGAAAAAAGTGAAGAGATCCAATGGTGTGATGGCAGAAGACTCTAAGGCTTCCAATAAAAGGAAATTTGCATTCAAAATAAAATACTGGCCAGGGAGATAGCTCAGTAGAATAAATGCTCGCCTGGCAAGCTCAGGGGCCTGAGTTCAATTCCCGGTTCCACAAAAAAAAGAAAAAAAATAAGAATAAGAAAATACCAAGAGTCCTCCTTAAAGCACAGATTTATTACAACAGACAATTCATATTCTCCAGCCCTCTTTGTATAATATGTGGCAACCGCTTGTCTAAAGAAGCTGTGAAGATTCCAAAACCGTTTTGTCACATGACAAAATTACCCTGGATTAAAAGACAGTCCTTTGGAGTTTTTAAAAAAAATGTGAACACAAAAAACATAAGCAGTTATTGAAAGTCACTGCTTCATAAAGTCCAAGTAGGTCTGCCTTAGAACTTTATTCTTAGTGGCATACCTTATGGCTAAAGCTAAAATACCCTTTACTATTGGTGAAGAGTAGATCCTCCCTACTACTAAAGACATATGTTGTGAAATTTTAGGAAAAGATTGCAGTTCAGAAAGTGGAGCTTGTTCCTCTTTTGGCTTGCACCATACTGATGAAATAGTGCAGAATATGGAAGACAGTTGTTAGAAAGGATTAATGAGTCATTGAGGTCTCTCAGTTGTTTGCTCATCACTGATACTCAATACCTGACATCCACGACTTGAAAGAGAGGAGGTTTATTTTTTACTTATCTATCCATCATAGTCAGCTGGCTTTAAGACCGTATGTGGCACAGGGAAAAGTGGCAGTCATGGCATGGCAAGCAGAAAATAGAGAGTCAATGGAGGGGCACTGCAGGGCAATATGCTCTTCTTGATCATACCACTGCTTCAGACCAGGGTGCACCTCCCGAGAGCAAGCCAGCCATCCTGCTTTCATCATCCAATCACTTTTGAGAAGCTCCACCTATGAGTGCATGAAGCTCTTAGGAGATATCTAGTTATAAACAATAACTCCATGGTATGAAATGCAGCTGAATAAGTTGACCAGTGTTGACAGGGCAACAATGCTTGTTTTTGTGTGATATATTTTTAGGAAGATGTACATGAGGGTATGTTATGTGTACTTTTGCCAAGCAATACTGTTCAAGCCTCTGAATGATTATATATCAACAAAACTGAGGGTCAGGGACATAGCTCAATAACATAAGCACCATCTTGGCAAATGCACAGTCCCAAGGTTGATTCCCTATACCACAGGAGGAAAAACTAAACAAACAAAAACTGAATTGACTATTCTGTGTTCCTATATGTACAATTAGAGGCTGCCATATTTTGGGTTTCATTACTCAAATCAAAGAAGTTACTTTTGAATGTGAGTTTACATCCTGGAGTACCCATAGAGAAATGCTGGCAAGCTGAACAATGTCATCTTCATTTAATAACGTTTTCCAGGATTTTATTAAAATCATCAACTGCATTGAAATTCATGTATTTAACTTGTATCTACTCACACAGCTCTCTGAGGAGATGGACACAGAGCATACACATAGTCTTTTACACATAGAAGTGAGATGATTTTCTAAAGATAGGTCATTGGTCAGAGTTTTGAGCTATGATGGTTGCTCCAAAGATTTCTTTTAGAAAAATTGTCATCATTGGCAGCACATTTCAGTGACACTGAATGAATCACAAAAATTTGCTTACTTGTATGACATATTTAACCTCCTAAGTGAACTCAATCTGTCATTTCAAAGAAAAATGGTAACTGTATTCACGTCATCAGATAAAGTGGTTGCACTTAAAAAACCAAACTAGAATTATGGGAGTAGCAAGGGAGTACAGAATTTTAAGATGTTTCAAACATTATCAGAGATTTTGAAGAGACAGAGCCCAAGCCTCCTTTCTCCCAGCTAGTGCAAGATCATCCATCTCATATTTTAAAAGCATTTGAGCATTACTTCTCAACCACAAAAACTCCCTGATCGGGGAAGAAATAGATTCACAATCCATTTGTGAATAAGCCAAGTGAATCAACTTTGCTAGAAGAGGATCAGCCACTTGAGATCACAACTAATAGTGGTTTTAAAAGTATGTTGGCACTGGCCAGATAGCTCAGCAGATTAAAGCACTTGTTTAGGCAGATACAGGGTCCAGGGTTTGATCCCCAGTATGCTGTGCCAGCCTTGCACCCCGGGGCACACTGAGATGGCAATTGAGACTGGGTGTGGTGGCACATGCCTATAATCCCAGTGCTTGGGAGGATCACTGTCCAATCTACATAGTGAGACTCTGTAGACCCTGTACTAAATACATAAAAATAAATAAACAAACAAACAAATAAATAAATAAATATTTTTTAAAAGGTCTGAAGGGCCAGCCTGATAGCTCAGTGGACTAAAGCTCAGTGGACTCTGCTTAGGCAGAGCTCAGTGGCTGGGGTTCGATCCCTGGTGTGCCATACCAGTCCTGCCTGCAGGGTGATTAAGACTGAGTGTGGTGGCGCATGTCTGTAATCCCAGCATTTGATAGGCTGAAAACAGGAGAATCACTACGAGTCCAATTTATGTAGTGAGATCCTGTAGACCCTGTAGACCTTGCCCTAAATACAGAAGAAAAAAAATATGTTCAGGACAACTACAAATATCCATGCATTCTGAATTCAAGTCAGGGCAGAAGATCATGAGATGCCATCAGATTGCTTCCACTCCCAACACCTTATCTTTGTGAAGTAGGGTCTTTTTCATGCAGTGACAGAAACTGAGATTGTGGAGTAGACTGATTACAATACACTTCGGCTATCACTGTCTCCCATCACCCCCAAAAGGATCATCTAGTTGAAAAATAAGCTTGGGGATCTGACCAATTTTGCACAATAATGGGTTGTATACTTATTCTATATCACAATGTAATAACAACATAAACACTATCTATACACAAATTGTAATATGCTTAAATCACCCCAAATCCACCCCCTTTCTCTCATCCAGAGAAAAATTGCCTTCCATGAAAGTGGTCTCTGGTGCCAAAAGAGATGGGAACTTCTGATCTCGCATATAATCTAATTTGTTAAGCTTTCATGAACATTAGAAAAGCATGGCCATACTATTTTCATACAAAGTCTTCTGTATGGTTTACTGATTATTTTATTCAAGTCCTCTAAATTCCAGTTTTTAAAATTTACCTTGATCTGTCAAAAACCTTTCTCAAAACACTTCAATTATGGTAAAATGCACACACTGTAAATCTATTATCTTCCCCATTTCTGAGTGTCCAGTTCAGTGACAGTGAGTATACAGCGGTCCCTCACGTATTGCAGGGTTATGCTCCAGATACTCCTGCGATAAGTGAAAATCAGCGAAGTAGCAACGTCACATTTATTTAATATTTATATATATTTTAAGACTTTGTAAACCCTTCCCACACTCTTATAAACCTTTCCCACACTTTTAAAAACACTTTTAATATTCTTAACCATTTTCTAAACTCGTAAACCTGCGTAATTTTAACAATATATGTATATACTGTATGGTACTGCAATTCCTTTTTTTTTTTTTTTTTGGCAGAACTGGGGATTGAACTCAGGCCCTTGCGCTTGCCAGGGAAGCACTTATTCCACTGAGCCATCTCCCCAACCCCAAATCACTAATTTTTATTTATGTGGGGCTGAACCAGGGATTGAACTCAAGCCCTTGCGCTTAGCCAAGGAAGCACTTATTCCACTGAGCCATCTCCCCAGCTGTATGGTACTGCAAAATCCCGCAATATAGTGAAAAATCTGCAATAAATAATTTTCATTTTTCTAAAACCCATGAAACAAGGCCACAAAGGTCGAACAGCAGAATTTTTTTTTTTTTTTTTTTTTTTTTTTTTGCAGAAGATTGAGGGACTACTGAATTGATGTACTTGTGCTTCCATCACCAATGTCTACTAATAGCTTTCTTTACGCAAGTCTGAAATTCTATATCCATGTAACACCAGCTCATCCTCCCCTTACCTCAGTGTCTAGCAACAGCTATTCCACTGCCTGTGTCTATGAATTTGACTGGAGGTGCCTTATGTAAGTGCAGTTCTTCATGCCTGCTCAATTTGCCTGGCTTACTTTGGTTAGCATAATGTCTTTAAGGTTCCTCCGTGTTGCAACATTTGCGAGAATTTCCTTTCTAGTTAATAATGAATAATATTTCACTGGATGCACATGGCATGTTTATCTCTTCATCTACAAATTGGCATTGGGATTACTTTTAGCTTTGGTTATTATGGATACTGGTGCTATGAACATGAGTACCACAACATCTATTCAGGTCCTTCTTTTCAATTCTTCTAGATATCTGTTGAGAAGAGAAATTGATGGACCATAGAATAATTGTATTTTAATTCTGTGTGGTACTGCTATTTCATTTTCCATAAAGGCAGCACCATTTTACATTCCTACAACAGTAAACAAGCATTCCGGTGTTTCCATATCTTTCCTAACAATTGTTTATTTCTGGCTAACATATTATAGATAGACATAACCACAGTGAGTATTGAAATTTCATTATACTACAAGACACATTGCCATTAACCTACCCCCAAATATTCTCCTTACTTAGTCCACACTTAACCTATCACTCTTTTGTGTGTGTGTGTGTGTGTGTGTGTGTGTGTGTGTGTGTGTGTGTGTGTAACCTGGGATTGAACTCAGGCTCTTGTACTTGCCAGGCAAAAGCTTATTCTACTGAGCCATCTCCCCAGCCCTAACCCATCATTCTTGCCAGCATCAGAAGTAGTCCTCTTTCATGTCTTGAGGAGGTGCACAGAGTGCTATCAAACAGAAAAACAGACTTGTGAAAATATCTCAGTGTGTTCTTACTCACTTTATTCACTGAGGCTGGCAACAGACAATGTCCAGCTCTTCCCCAAGGGGCAACTGGTTATTAAAGGTAAGCATTTTAATCAGCTCAGGACATTGAGGCAGTCACAACTAAAGACACTCATGGACAAGGACATCTATGACTACCTCAGAGAATGATAGGAGAAGTATGTTCAAAGGGAAAGACTATTTGAAAGAGATTAATGGCAATGAATCCCTTTTTACTGCATAAATTTACTTTAATACATTTATTTTTAATGTAAATATTCATCATATTTTTCAGTCACATGCTATGTAGTCTTTATTTTTTTTGGTGGTACCAGTGATCGAACTCAATACCTTTTTCTTGCCAGTCAGGCACTTATGCCACCTGAGCTACCTCCCCGGCCTGACATGCTATATAAGCTTAATGAGTATGAGGTGATACCGCATTGTAATCATCAGTCAGAAATCTGAGAGGTACATTAAAATTTCCACTAAAATTGTGTTTTAATTTTTAAACTCTACTATAATTGTACTTTATATATTTGATAAGATTTTGTGCATGAAAGTTAAGGGATATTATGTGTTTATTGGTTTTTGTATCCTGTGTGGCAAACACAATACTATTGCCTGCTAAGTTGCTCCTAAAACTCAGCAGAGACTGAAGTTAGGTATTCACTTTCTAGGTCAGTCCTTGGAGTTTGTGGCCCTTCCAATTGTCTTCTATTAATTCTCTATTCAGACAGAAATTAATATTAGCACACCATTTGTGAAAGACCCACCATCTGACCCAACGACATGGGGAAAACACAGTGAATATAGTTAAGTCATCAATACCTCCAAACTCACAATGGACACTTGGTCAGATTTGGAGCTGCGTCCCATAAATCCAGCTAAGAACAAGATATACATAGTCCACACTTGCATGAATATTATAGAGGAGAAAGCGGACTACATAAAGAAAGCCAAGCAACTATGGTAATTTCTGCAAAAGAGGCTTTAGTAGCACATGACAGAAAGCCTTAGCATGGTATTTCATCTCTGAACAAGTTAAACTGATACAGAAAGGATCAGTCAGTTAGTAGCTGATGAAGAGCCACTGAAGAGTTTCCTGCTTGGGGTACACTGAAGAATTTCCTGGTTAGATGCTGAAGCTGTACTGCCACCTTTTAAACCCTGCACTGTCTTGTTCCATTGAGAACTGTTTTAGAATGAATGTTTGTGCCACTGCCCCCACCTCCTGACAAATTCATAGGGTGCAATCCTAACCTGCAGTGTGGATTATTTGTAGTAGAAGGTGGAAATTTAGGGAGGTAATCAGATTATAAGCAAGGGTCCTCATGATGAATTCAGTACCCATTTAGGAAGAAACCAAAGAGATGATTTTCCTCTCTGCCTTGGGGTGGTACCAGAAGGAAGCCATCAGCAGATTCTAGACCTGATGTCACCTTGATCTGGACATCTTATCCTCCAGAACTATAAGATATAAATCATTGTGTAGGCTGTTGAAATTATGATAACTTGTTTTAGCAAACTGAGCTAAGATCTGGGTTTTAGATGAGTTATTTTACATCACTATAAATAATAGAGTTAGTATTCAATAAATATGTATCATGTATTGAATAAATGTGCTATTACTGGGCAGAGAATATGATGGTGAAGTCATTGCCTTCATAGTGTAAGTCATTCAGTCACACATTGATAGGAAATGGGCCACCAGAAAGATTTCAGTTTTTATCTATAGCCCCCATTGTTCCTATACCTCTACTCAAAAATTATATGCTTAGAAATTCATCTTGCATAATAAACTCTTATCATGCACAACTTTATAACTATTGCTAATACTGAAAGTTGACAGCAACTAAGTGTCCTACAGGAAATTAGATAAATTATGACCTAGTTCATATGATGAGACTTTATGCAATTGTTAACATGGAGTTGAAATTCTATTTACTGACATGAAAGAACATTTAGCATCATTTCTGTGACTGTCTTTTACTAGTAACATATTCTAACCCACAGGAGACAGTGGAAGTATTTAAAGCAAGGTGTTAATAGTAACTGTCTCTGGCTGAATATGACAGCTAGGAAGCAACAGAAACCAGCTCCCATGTACTTGGGGGAAGGGAAAAAATTTCAAGATGAAGTAATTCAGAGAAAGCAAGAATCTCAACAAGTGGACATTGGCAGAACAGGAAGCTGGTGGATCTGGCACCAAGAAATAAGAGGACACTTTCTTTTATCTGCATGAGTTATATGTCAACTCAGCCTATGTGATTGCATGGGGAACACACGTGCGTGCGTGTGTGCGTGCATGTGCGTGCTTTCTGCCACCCTGTCTCCAGACCTCTCAGATTGGGTTCTTCAGGAGAAAGTTTGCTTTTGGCCAGCTTAGATCCCTGAGACCAAGAGTTGCAGCAACACCACATGTGAAAGGACAGCTGCTGCATCTCAGGGGGAAGAAGCCAGCAAAGAGGTAAAATTAGTAGATGTCCGCCCTACTGGAATGTTGGTGTGGTAACCACCTCCCCTTTTTTTCTTTATTATCTGTATTTTTAAATCCTTTTGTAATAAATAGATAGTACTTTTACTATCTATCTATTTACTAGTAAGTTTTTTTTTTTTTTTTTGTGGTTTTAAAAACTTCAGAATGCAGTCTGCCAAGTTTCCTGAGCCAGTTTTTTTTTCTTTTATATCCATTGCTGTATGTTCTACAAAACATTCCATCACCATAACCCATGTATCTACTTATTCACACAAGCTATTTTTTATGTAATATGAGCTCATAAGACTCCAATTAAGCATGGAACATTCCATTTCAATGATATAATAACAAATAAATGTTTGAATTTAGTATGTAGTATAAAAGTTGATTTTTAAAAATAATCACTAAAAATTATAGCCAGCATTTACTTAGAACATGTTCTGTACCAGAAAATGGGCTAAGTCCTTCACTGAAATCATTTTAATGTAAAGTACCTCATTTGACAAACCAACATCCTTCTCCAATGGAGCCCTTTTACTGTATTTTATCTTTCCTGAAAAAATAGATTTTTCTCTTCTAAGCACTTCAAGGTGTTCCATTCATATGAAATATTCCATGGAAGCGATTTCCCTAAATCCTTAAGAGCAAAGCACATGATAGGATATGATCTTTTGTGGCACTGAGGAAGCTCCATAGGTGCTTCTTCAGATCACTCAGTTTTCAACAGAACTTGATCACATTCCCATTTACTGAGCTGAAGGCTGTCAGACAATCCTCTTAGTTATCATATTATGCAGTCCTACTTTGTGTCAGATTTCATGGGGTGAATCAAAAGCTGATTCCATGCACACCTATACTATATTCTTATCCTGTGCTGGGAACACACAAGGGGGACCCCATCCCAGGCATGATGCAGTGTCTATGTCTTTGATCCGTTTTTATTTTATTGGTGTATAGCAATATGGGTCCAGATCCAGTCTCCTGCAAGTGCGGAACCAGCTTACCCGACATCATTTGTTAAAGGAGCTGTCTTTGCTTCAGTGTATGTGTTCAGCCCTTGTGGAAGATCAGTTGCTAATGTGTCTGGTGTGATTTCTTCATCTTCTATCTACCCACTGAGCCACCTGTCTCTTTCTGCACCAGTACCATGCTATTTTTAATCACTGTAGATAAACGCTGGTCTTTGTTCTGTGCCAATATATACATGAAATCATGAGTCTTGTACTTTATATTTGTTCTAATATCCACTAATAATATGTAACAACATATATTGACTAATACATAACCTGAAGGTATGTTTCATACCACACTTTATAAAATACTACATTTTGATAATGATATTATTTCTTTTTGGACTCCTAATTTTTCAGGTACTAAATCCAGTGCTATGAAAAGAGAGCCTGAGAATGACGAAAGTTGGATATTAGAGCTGTGTATTCATCAGGCTTCTAACAGGAGATGAATGGCATGCTCAAATCCAGATCATTCACAAAGAGCTTGTTGGTCAAAACACTATTTACAAGTATGTGAGCAGGGTATGGGCCAGAAAACCATAGTTTTCATGGTATTGGATGGTTTCTACCAGTGTTTCTAGTATAATAATTTAAAGTACCTCCTTTTTTCTCAAAATTATTGTAATATATAATTATTATGAAGTGATTAAACTGCATTTCAAAGTTTAAAAGAGTATTTCAGTTTGGTCGATAAATTATATCATCTCCATAGGTTCAGGGAAATCACAAGAGCAAGGAAATAATCCAGGATGAGCAACAGTGGAGCAGTCACCAGTCCTGGGCCTGGAAGGACAACCCATCTAGCAGTCCACCTTGAGCTTGGGCCTTCAGAGAAAGGGCGTAGACATTCGAGGTAGCCTTGCGGAGAAAGAGCCATGAAATACAAACCTAATCTCTTCATGCCCCCTCTGTTGATCTCCAGCCAGAACTCTGGCTGGCCAGGGATTAAGGATGCCACTCGCTGTGCTCCACTTCTTTGAAATCACTCTTTACTCTCACATGAAGTCCTCACTCTGGTCACCTCCAGGGATCTTCCTGTTTCAAAATTTTGTGGGGAGAAAAGTCACTGCTCTTGTATTAAGAATCAAGGAACCAAGGGAGACTTTCACTGTGTTCTATCCAGAGGAATACTTTCCTACTCCCTCCCAACTGGAATCCTATCAAGTGGAGTGGAAGAGTAACAGGAAGTACCAAAAATGCCTTGGGACTAAAATTCTGGAAATACCCAAGGTATTAGCCCAAGGACCTCTCCTCTATATTATCTATAATGGATAATAAGCAGAGAAAGACATAGAAGCTCTTACCTTCCCTTTAAATATAAATGCTTCTTTTTAATACCCAATAATTGAGGAGCAAGAAGATAAAAGAGGAAGGGGGGATTATCATTATCCCTTTGAAAGTGACTTTCACAGCTCCTATAAAGATGTCATCTTGCAATGTCAAGTCGCAGACAGAACCTGACTAAAGAGATTCGTTGAACCAGGGAGCCTGCATGGTGTGCACCCCAGTGTCTCTGATGAGCCTTCTACTGCCTGTTGCAAATTCAGCAATGCCACTTTGCTCAGCAATGTTCAGTACTCTCTGAGAGCAGTATGCACATTCAACAAAGAGGACAATAATTCACTATGAAAAAAGAAGGGTTTCTTTTCCCAAAAGATTAATAAGTGATGGCCTATTTTATCCATGAAGCTTGGATATCTTTGAAGAGTCATAGACTTTGCCTTCTTGACCTTAGCAGATAGCAGAGGTGTGGTAGTCACTTTTCCATTGCTTAGAGAGCCAAGTGAAAAGGCATAAGGCTTTATTTTGGCTCATAATTTCAGCCAATGGTTAATGGGCTGGACCTGTGCAAGACATAATTTCATGGTGGGACCATGCATATCTTATTGTGGATGGAAGCAAAAATCAGGAAGGAAGTCATATGGGTCGCAGTATTCCCCTAGGGCCAGGCCACACTGACCTAACTTCCTACCAGTAGGCCCCAGCTTCTAAAGGTTCTACCACCAGCTTCTCAGTAGCATCACAAGCTAGGAATCAAGCCTTCAACACAGTGCCTTTATAGGCCATTTAAGATCCAAGCCAGGACATGGTAAGGAGGTTAAGCATGGACATTGGAGGCAGATGCTGGGATTCAATCCTGACTGTCCCTTACATGCCAAGTTAGCTAGACTTTCTACAATTTAGTTCTTCACACTGAAAATAAGGTCTAGAGTCTTCTCATAGGACTGTTTATTTAAACATTAAAGTATTTAATAAGGAGCTAATTAGTATCCATGTTAAAAGAGGGGGGATTTGTTGCAGGTCCTTTTTTTCTTTCTTTCTATAATTTTAAAGGTGGTAAGACATGTATGTCTTATGATGTTCAAAGCTACCAGATACTTCTATTTATGTGCATATAAATAAACATACACCTATGAGCCTAAGCTCTCCTAGTGCATAAGCTCCTCCCTGAGGCATGTCATTCATTCACTGGCAATGAAAAGGGAATTGAAGGCTTTGCTGTGGTTTGGAAGAGTGTCTCCCAAAGGCCCAGCCATTAGAGACTTGGCCCCCAGGGTGTCACTATTAGAAGGTAATAGAACATTTAAGGGGAGAGTCTAATGGGAGGTCCTTAGGTCATTGGGTGTGTGCCTTGAAGAGATCTGTGGGACCTGGTCTCTTCCTTCTCCATCTCACTCTGCTTCTTGAAGTCAACAGTTTGTTCCACCACACACCTATCATGACATGCTGCCCCCCAACAGGGACCCAAAGCAATGGGGTCACTCAGTATTAAGCTGGACTTCTAGAACCATGAACCCCCAAAATACCTTGGCTTTATAAGTTAATTGCATTGTGCCATTTGTTACAATGGCAGAAACCTGGCTAATACAGGTACCTTAGGAATTTGATTCTAGGCTTATTTTGAGAAACTAGGTAAATCTAGCATTGGAAAATTGTTACTCTTTGATGGGAGGCTATTTCTCAGAAGGTTGTATAATCAAGTGAACAAATAACTTACACTAGTGACTCATTTCTAACAAAGGCAAAAGAAGATAGGTCATCAAACATTCTATGGTTTTGTTATATCTATCTATCTATCTATCTATCTATCTATCTATCTATCTATCTGTCTATCTGTCTATCTGTCTATCTGTCTATCTGTCTATCTGTCTATCTGTCTATCTCCATCTCCATCTCCATCTCCATCTCTATCTCCTTCTCTATCTCTGAATCACAGTAGGGTGAGCCAGTTACCAAGTTGTAAGGATGTCTGCAAAGCCCTGTAGAGAAGCATGAAAGGTAAGGATCTGGGCCCTTCAGGACACAGCTATGTGAGTGAGTCACCTTAGGAACCACTCCTCAGCCCATCAAGCCTTCAGAGGACCATAGCCAAGCCAATGACTTGACTTTAATTACCTGAGAGACCCCAAGACCAAACCACTAGCTATGTGGCTCTCAAATTCCTGATCCATAGAAACCATGTGAGGAAACAGTTGCTATGTTTAGCTGATAAATCAGGTAATTAATTACATAGCAATAGGTAAGTAATATCATAAGGGTTGGCTTCCTGAAACAAAATACACAAATTAAAGGAGAGACCACAGATATAATAAGGTGCTAAACTATGTATCGCTGAAAACAAATCTGATCTCAGTGAAGTGGTAATTTTTTTTTTTTTTTTTTTTGTCTTTTTGAGACAGGGTCTCACTATGCAGTTCAGGCTGGCCTTAAGCTCACTTTGTAGCTCAGGCTGGTCTTGAACTCACAACAATCCTCCTGCCTCAGTGAAGTGGTAATTCTAAGGTGCAAAAACTAAGCTAGAGCCTTATTCTCCTGTGCAGCAAATACAGAGACTAACTCAGTGCCATGCATTGAGAGGAATTTGACCAATGTCTGAGTAATTCCTTCCCTCAAAAAACTCAGTTTAAAGAAAGCCAGATAACTAAGAGTGTTACAACGTGCATGGTAAGTGGTCTCAAATAGTCTCTGTGAGTTTTATAGGTGAAGGGAGCTTCTTCATTGAAGCCATATCTAAAAGGGATGTGAAAACTGGGGTTGCACGAGCCAAGCAAAACAGAGGAGCTGAGGGACAGTGATGTAAAACTGGGAAACAGCACATACAAAGGCAGAGAGGCTGGACAGACATGGCTGAGGGTTTGGAGTAAGCCCAGGGCATACAAGAACAGGCTAGCGAGGGCCACAAGGTGGACCTACAGACCTTCCTGCCCTTCAACGAATCCTCACTGTATCACAAAGAAGAGAGGCAGCCAGAGGGTTTTTACCTCCCAGATTTTGGCAGAGTAAGAGGCAAGAGCATGCCAGTGAGAAGTTCTACGCAGCCTACAGACTTCCAAGTATAACCCATCTCCTTGTGCCTTTAGGTGAGATCCAAATATGTGCTTTATGAGCTATGAGTCCCTCTGCAAGCAACAGGTGTCAAGGCTGGAAGGTTTTTTTGTTTGTTTTTCAGAATCGGGGATTGAACTCAGGCACTTGAGCTTGCCAGGGAAGCACTTATTCCACTGAGCCATCTCCTGAACCCCTAAGGCTAGAAGGTTTTGTGCCTTGCAAAATACTACACATTAGTTCTGAGGGACAGAGCTAGAACCAAAAAGAAAAGAAGGAAGAGAGGGATAAAGGAAGGTAGATAAGGGCGGAGGATATAGCTTAATGTCGGAGTATTTGTTTAGAATGCCCAGGGGCCTGGATTCAATCCTTAGTATCAGGGAGCAAAAGACAGATATAGGAAGGTAACCAGTCTGATAGGCCAACACAAAGGTTGGCATCACAATTTAAGAATCAATTTTAACTACTACTGCCATTGGACTTCCTTTAAAAAGTGGGTGAATTTCTATAGGGATGATAATGTATGTGAATTTGGGTAAGACAAATGTAATTACAGAGAAGTAGGAATAATTCTGACAGGTTCCTACTGCCTTCTTTATTTTGTATTTTTTTTAAAGCTAAACTTTCTTAAAAATATGTATTTATTTTTACTTTTTTGCAGAACTGAGGACTGAACTCATGACCCTATGCTTGCCAGTCAAGCGTTTATTCTACTGAGCTATCTCCCCAGCCCTCTGCCTTCTTTATAATAACATAGGCTCTGTCATATTTATTAGTGTCCCTAATCTAAATTAATATAATGACAAAGCACATGTGGCACATACAACTCAGACTGCCTTTCCTGCCCTTCATTTTATACAATCCTAGCACAGGTGAGGCCAGCCATGCTCCCAGCTGGCCTGGACCCCTCCCTAGCTGGCTCTGTCTACCTCCAGCCTGCTGTCCCCTGGAGACTATTCCTGTTTTAGAGAAGAAGAAATAAAAGCAGATACATGTCTTCCAAGCAAAGAGATGTTTTTAAACCCTGAACTGGAAAAAATCCTTAGCTCTATTCCTGAGAGCACTATCATTTTCTCCAGGCCCTTTGCTTGTGTAATTTACCACAGAGAAATGGTCAACTCCTTTTAAGAACTTCAACCAAAACATTTACAAACCAACCACACAATATTCCTTTGTTTCAATAGCTCTTGTAATGAGAAGCAGATTGTCATTTCCCCAGATCAACTATCTGGATATACATGTGAAGCTTTTTTCCTAAAATATACTGCTTCTCATTTTTCTTTAATATTTTAGTGCCACGAGAGGAAGAAAGTGAATATTTACCATGTGAGATAGGAAAACTCTGAAAAAGATTAAAGAGAATAGGATAAAGACAGATACATTTATAAAATTTTTATAAATCTGTTAATATCTAGGCCAAAGAAAAATGCACATAAAAAATGAGTGCATTTATGAGAGGTACCCTTTTGATAATATCTGAACCCTCTAATCAGCTTCAGCACCAGCATTACTCAAAATGGGCAGCCAGACCTTCTATGAATTACCTAGAAGTTGAAAAACTGAACTGGGACTTGACGAAGACTGTAGATGTGTCTGCCCGTTTATGGGAAATAGCAAAGACAAGAGAAGCAATTAGTGAAATAAAAAATGTGGAACATCCTTCAGGTCAAATGACTGCTTTCTCCCACAAATGCATAGTATGAGAAGAAAAATAATAAGGATGGAAGAGACCTAATAACCAAATGCAGTGTGTGGATCTTATTGCATCCCAACTCATATGAACTAATTGCAAAAAGAAACCCTTGAGACTATAGAAAATTTGAATATGATACAGATATATTATTAAGAAGTAGTAGATAATTCTGTTAGATGCAATGATATGGTGGCTATGTTTTAAAATATGTTTTCATTGGTTAGAGATGTATACAAAGATTTATAGCAGTGAATTAAAATGGCATCTGGAATTTATCTTAAAATACTGGGATGTGAGTGGTGGCTCCCAGAGGCGAGAGTGGTAGGAGGGGCAGTGTGGACTGATACTGGCCGAAGGATCCATCTCATACTGCTAGGAGGGACATGTTCCTCAAGAGATCTACTGTGTAATGCAGTGACTATTGTTAATAATGATATATTCTATTCTTGAAAAATGCTAAGAAGTTCTTAAGTATGCTCACCACAAAAATCACTATGTGAGGCAACACAGCATATTAATAGTTCATATTAGCCATTTCACAATGTATGTATATTTCAAAATATCATGTACACACCAAGTACATACAGTTTTGTTTGTTTTGTTTGGTTGGTTTGGTTTTTTGGGGTTTTTTTTTTTGTATTTTATGGAAGGGTCTACAGAGTGTTCAGTGTCTCACTACTAGATTAAACTCGTAGTGATCTGCCTGTTTACAGCCTCCCAAGAGCTGGGATTACAGGTGTACACCACCAGCCCAGTCTCAATTGCCCTCTCAGCACGCCCCCAGGGGCTGGGCCAGCAGGCAGGCCCCAGGAATCAAGCCCAGGGCCCCTGCATCTGCTTGCAGGTGCTTTAATCCGATGAGCTATTTGGCCCACCCTGACAGTTGTTTTTTTTTAAAGTAAGATTTTCAAAAGAAGTCTAAAGAAAACAAAATAGGAAAAATATTCACAAGTGTTGAAGCTCAGTTACCACGCGGGGTCCCTTTTGTTATTTTTGCTATGTATGTGTGACATTTTTCATCATTAAAATTAAGAAGAAAACTAAACTCACTTCTGAATCAGTGTCTGCCAGGACCTGTCCACGTGGTCATCTTATCTTACTCAGATCACTTGTTATTTATTAGGCCATGGAAAAAAAGGCTCCAAAATGACTAACTCCAAAATGACGTTGGGGGAGGGGGTCCCTTGAGTTGCAGATGAGACAGCTCATGCCAGGAGGTAATCTAGTGATCTGGAATACACAGCCAGCCTGTGACCTACCAGTACCACAAGTGCAGGCCTCCCAGCCAGACTTCTGCTTTTCTTTCCCTGGAGCTCACTGTCATTACTCTGGAGATAAACACACCCTTGCGTGCTCTCCCTGCATCGTACATCGTTATCCCAAAGATGCAGCATGGCTTCGCAAACTCTTCACAACTCGAAGGAGGCACTAGAGTTGTTTCTCCTCATAAGAGTCCTCAGTAGAAACTGACAAAACTCAGAGTCACAAAAAAGGGAGGTAAAGGAGAGGAATGGTTTTGAAAAAAGGAGGGTTTTAATGCTGCCGAGACAAATTCAATGTAACCCTCCCCTGAATGAGAGGAGATCATTTGTTGTGGGGCAGCAAAGGCTCCGAATTAAACCCACATCAAATGAGAGTTCACTAGCGTCTTCAGAGAGAAGAAGCTGCAGAGGGGGCCTCCCATCCAACACTAGCTGCCTCAGGGCGACATCTTGTTTCTATCTAGCAAACACATTCCTCAAAGCCATCTGGCTCCCTGCTGGGAGTCCAGTCATCATGACATGTGCCTGCCAAACAAGAGGTGTGACTTCTCTAATTGGCAAAGTCTGTTCAAATATCTGGCCACCAGCTGACACACAGGTGTTGCCTTGAGGAGGAGAGGGAGGGACTTTGTGTGAGAGGTAGAATTCTCCCATTACAATGACTCACCATTGACTTGCCTCTCCCCTCCGCTATCAAGGGGCATAATTGGCTGTCTGGAAAAAAGACATTATGGTAGAATCCAGGTACTCACAAACATCTGCTCTGCAGAGACATTATAAAAATAAGACGAGGACAGAAGGGAAAACACTAGGTTGGTAAGTGCCAGAGGAGAGGAAGAAGAGAGGAGAAGACAGAGATCAGGTATGTGTCTTCTACGTCTACCATTGTATGTTGTCCAACAACAGACCAGTGCTGAGTGAGCTAAGCCATGTGCTGGGAACAGCCAGGGAAGCTCTTCTGTCTGTAAAGGCTCTGCTATGACTCAGAACACTTGTAAAAGAAAGGAAAAAAAGACAGTCCTGTAAGGAATACAAAAAGCCCTGGTAGGGAATCCAAACCTTATTTCTTTTGCTCATTTTGTTATTCAACATTTCTTTAGTATTTACTCCATGCCAGATGCCAGACTAGACGCTGCAAATCTGAAAGTCACATGGGCACTTGAAGATGCGGTTTATAGGCTGCTTCATGAGATACAACAGAAGAAGCATTTACAACACAGCTCCCCTATGGCTTCAGTGGAGGCCCCTGTTGTGAGTTGAAGGCTTGGGGTAGGATGCGATTTTGTGGGGTTGTTTTATCTCAATCCCTGATCTTCCTGTGCTTTAATTCCTTACCAGTAAAATGGACTGAAGCTGCCCTTTCCTTTTACAGAAAGTTCAACTTTGTAGATTGTGTGTGTGTGTGTGTGTGTGTGTCTGTGTGTGTCTGTGTGTCTGTGTGTCAATGTGAAACAGAGACAGAGAGAGACAAACAGAGCTGGAGAGAAAAAGAGAGAGAGTATTACTCCTAAAGCTGTGGCTTTTTCTGTACAAGGAAGGATTCAGATTTCCAGAAAAGTGTCAATTACAGAGAAAAGAAGCTGAGGCAGTACTTCAAAAAAAGAGAAAGCAATCATATGACAAAAATTCCCCACATGCAGAGAGATACATAGAAAGATACAGTTCCTTAGTTGGTATGTGTCCCCGTGAGAGTCAAAATCATACCATAGCAATGGCCACACTTACTTAACATTTGCTTTGTGCCAGGCACTGTGCGGTGCTTTATACCCATACACATATCCCATTTAATCCCCAAAATGAGTTAATTTTAGTATTCTCATCTTATGGGTGAGGAAATTAAGACCCAGAGAAGTTAAGTAACTGAGCTACATTCACAGAGCTAGCAAGAGGGAGTCCCTTAGTTCCAACTTAAACCCACCCCACCCTCACTCAGGGCCTTCGTTTTATGTCCCCAACAGCTACTGGGAGATAATAAAACCACGTCACCAGCAAGCCATGACTAGCAGTGCTAAAGGACACATGAGTGTTATTCACCATCCCTCCCTATTTCTGCTGTATTTTTTGTTCATAGAAGAAAAATGGGTCACAAGAAGGTGAAGTACAATGGTGGGAAGGGCTGTTCATCGTTCCATGATCTTTCCCCTGAATAGAATTGGCTTCCAGATCACCAAGCAGGCCTCCTGAAGTGATACTGATAAGGAGCGATCCCACAAGGCCCAGAGCAGTTGAGGACCAGAACTGACCAGAGCTGGACCTTCCTGACTCCCCACCCTGCTCTCTAGCCTCCCAACTAGCCACTTGGAAAGCATACCCTAGATCAGTGGTTCTCAGACTTTGGTGTGAATCCCAATCCCCTGGAAGACTTACTAAACCTCAGACAGGTGGGCCTCACCCCAGAGTGCCTGACAGTTCCCAGGTAATGTTGGTTCTTCTGGTCTAGAGATCACATTTTGGGAGACCTCAGTGCATAGCTCTGCTCTTGAAGATCAGTGCATATTTAATATGCGCTTTATTTATTTATTTATTTTTGTGCAATATTTAGAAAGGAAAAATCATCATTGGCTGCTCCTTAACATCTCTTCTCTTCTTTTCCCAGAACAGAAACCCTGACTGAGTAGCTGAATGCAGAGCCAACTAAACCAAAACAATATTTTCCTAGTTCTCTGGCAGCTAGGTGAGATATGCAATCCAGTTATTCCTGATGGGATATGATGTATGACTCTCAGGATGTGCCCAGAGGGACAAATTGGGGCATTCCCTTTGTTCCCCGAGGCTGGTGGAAGACAAGGTGAAGATGAGCAGTCTTGGATCATGAAGAAAAAGCATGGTGCCCGGGTGGGCTCAGTAAAATGGAGCTTTTACATTATCTTGGACTTGAAAACCAAAGAAAGGTAAGCTCATTGTTTAAGCTTTCACTATTTTGAGTCACTATCATTTGCTGACAAACCTGTATCCTGATTAAAATAGACACATGCCAACCAGTACCTTAGAGCATCCGATAGAAAAGCATAGTAACCTGGAGTAGCTCAACTGGTCATTTTCAGGCTGCAGTTGATCCGCAGTTAGAAGCTGACAGGAGACAGACATTTAGTCTGAAGAGCTAGATTCATCTTCCGTTGGCTTTCGTAGGCCTTAGAGTGTACAGAGCATTCTATAACATGTTTTTGTGTCAGGATTGAGGTTTGCCAAAAGTCATTTCGCTGTTTCTTAGGATTTTATTTCAATTTATAATTATAGAAAAAGTTCCCCAGTCATTTTATTGCCCTAAATTATACCTAAAATCTTCCTAAGTTGGATTGTTAGCTGATACACAATTATGTTTCTAGAAAGAGACCAGAATCCCAGCAGATGATTTTAAAAGAAAAGTTAAATGGATGTAATTTGTGTTTATTTTTGTCTTATTGAAACCAAATACTATAGAATTGCCAGTGTCTATTTCACAGTGATGATTTGAGGCAAGTCACAGTTTCCCTTTAAATAGCTTCTTTGAGGAGAACATATGGAGAGGAGACCAAAGTACCCAGGAGGGAAGGCAAGGGCGCAGGTCAGCTTTTACTGTACTCGGGTTCTATCTGCACGGAGGCATCTCACATTGGGTTTCCACGGGAAAAATCCAGTCAGAAGAAATAAAAATCTGAGCAATATGTCCACCAACAATCAAACCTTTCATATCCTTCTGTAGACTTTAGCATTCACAAAACATTCAACATGTTTTTGTGTTAGTTTGAAGGAATATACACATATATATGGCAGTCAGTGGTGGCAGATATATATAGATAGATAGATAGATATGGGTATATATGTATATAGTGTAATTATCTCAGCTATCATAAATATATATATTATGAATATATCATAATATATATTTATGATATCTAAGATAATTGCACTACTAATTTCTGTTCATTCATTGACAGGAACAGTTAGTGCTTATATTGTTTGATGAACCTTACACACCTCTATCTGGTAATCTGAGGAGCTACTCTGAAGATAATTATATGCACTATAATAACTGTTGTTAATTTCCTATCACCTGGTTTGAAATTCTGTACCATTTTTATTATTGTCTTTAAAATTTTTTTTCAAGAGCCGGGTTTATTTTGGATCACAGTTGCTGAGGTGGCCATGCTTTCGGGAGCTGTGGTGAGGCAGCGCCTCATAGTAGGAGCTCATGGCAGAGCAGGCTGCTTTCCTCATGGCAGATGGGAAGTGAAAGAGAAAGAGGAGGAAGCTGAGCTGCTGCCCTGAGAGGCACAGCTCCAGTGACCTAACTTCCTCCTGGTAGGCCCCGCCTCTTAAAGGTTCTGCCAGCTCACAATCGTCCCACAGGTGCTAATCAAGCTCTTGAAACAGGCCATTGAAGAACACTCTAACCCCAACCATAATAGCTATTTTATTCACAGATGAAATAAGTCTGAACTTTTTTTCCATTTTAGGGACACTTCCAATGTAGTTGTTACCCACCATCACATGAAATCATTGGCTGATGGTGCTCCAGACATCTTATTTTATTAATGCCTATTAATTTTATAGAATATTGGATTTAAATGTATGCAATCCTATCCATTCCCCATATCACCCCTCCTTACACTTCTCTCCCCTTCCTCCTCCTCTTCCTTTTGTCTAATAAGTCTTCCTTCTTTCTGCATGTCATTCTGATAGAATTCACATATTAGGGCGAACATGTGATACTTGTCTTTGTGAATCTTTATTTCATTTAACATGGTGACGTCAAGTTGCCTCCACTTTTTCACAGATGACAATTTTTCATTCTTCTTTAAACTGAATATTATATTGTGTATTGCCACATTTTCTTTATG
This sequence comes from Ctenomys sociabilis, assembly GCA_004027165.1. Classification (NCBI taxonomy): domain Eukaryota; kingdom Metazoa; phylum Chordata; class Mammalia; order Rodentia; family Ctenomyidae; genus Ctenomys; species Ctenomys sociabilis. Next base: position 97,796 of record PVKA01001577.1, read on the forward strand.
CACCTTTTACTGGTTCCCTATCGTGGCTATTGTAAATTGTGCCAAAATAAACATGAGTATACAGGTATCCTTTAGTATGCTGACTTTAATCACTTCAGATAATTCCATGGGCTAGTATAATTAGATCAAAGAACAACTCTATTTTTCATTTTTTTGAGGAACTTCTATAGAGATTTCGATAGGAACTGTACTAGTTTATGCCCCCACCAACCACATAGAAATTTTCTTTTTCTCCCAGATCCCCACCAGCATGTATTGTTTTTTGTACTCTTGATGACAGTCATACTGACTGGAGTGAGATGGACTCTCAGTGTAGTTTTGATTTATATTTTCCTCGTGGTCAAAGAAAACATTTTTTCGTATACCTATTAGCAACTTACTCATTTGAGAATTGTTTGTTCAAGTTATTTGCAATTAGAGTTTTAGATTTATTTGTTGATTGGGCTATTTGCTATTTTTGGTATAAAGTTTTTTTTCATTCTTTTTATATTCCAGATGTGAATCCTCTATTAAAAAATTTGCTGGAGAATATTGTTTTTCTATTCTGTGGGCTGTCTTTTCATTCTATTAGTTGTTTCCCTTGTTGTGCAGAAACTTGCAATTTGATGCAGCCCTGTCTGTTGATTCTTGCTATTTCATGTGCTATAAGAACCCTATTCAGGAAATCTTTGCCTGTGCCTATGGCTTCAAATGTTTCCCCTTTGTTTTTCTTCCTTTTTAAGTTTCTGATTTTCAGGACTTATCGACTGGTCTGCAAAACATTTAGAATAGGGATCTTGTTTTCTTCTCCTACATATGAAAATCCTGTTTTCCAGCATCATTTGTTAAAGAGGGAATCTCTCTCTAACCTATATCCTTTTGCTTCTTTGTCCAGATTCAGAAGACTGTATCTGCCTGGGTTTGCTTCTGCGTTCTCTATTGTGTGCCCCTGGTTTATGTGGCTTTGTGGTATAATTTGAAATCTGGTGTTGTGATATTTCCGTGCTTCTTTTTGCTCAGGAGTACTTTGGCCACGCTGGGTTTTTTGTACTTCCACACAAATTGATGACTATTTTTCTTGTTAGTTCTGTAAGAATGTCATTGAAACTTCAATGAGGATTGCACTGAATCCATAGATCATTTTTGATAGTATTGTCATTTTGACAATATTAATTTTGGTCCTTTTAGTTTTTTGAGAGAGGGTCTCCCTATGTAATTCAGGTTGCTTTTAAACTTACTGTTAGGGCAGTCTGGCCTCAAACTCATGGCAGTCATCCTGCTTCTGCCTCACAAATCCTGAGATTCCAGCCATGCACCACCATGCTTAGCTGACAATATTAATTCTGCCAACACATGAATTTGGGAGGACCTTTCATCATCTGGTGTTTTTAAAAATTTATTTCTTAGTATTCTATGACTTTCATTTTTCTTGGTTTGGTTGATCACCAGAAAATTTTTTTTCCTGATTTCCTTCTCAGTTGGTTCAGAATCAAAGCATGGAAAATTGTTGGTTTTTTAAGGTTAATTTTTATATCCAGGTGCTATATAAAATTATAAGAACAAAAAGTTTTTTCAAAAAATTCCATCCTTGCTCCTCCTTAATAGTACATGGCTCATCTTGAGGTTGTTGATAAATTGAATTTAAACTGAAAACATTGGCTGAACTCTTTTCTGATATCCTGCCTGTCTTCATACCCCGGAACAATGATATAAGTATCACTCACAATGATAAAATAAATATAACATACAGGAAAGTAAGTATTGTAAGAAGCTAGGTAAACAACTCAGAATTCTAAATACTCCTTGATGCAGCGTGTCTTAAAGGACACTACCAAGCTGATTGAAAGGATTCTACCTTTTCCTCGGTAATTAAGACTAGCAGAGGTGTAAACTAATTAAAGGTGAATATGTATGTGCCTGGCATTCAGTTGCATGGAATAATACAAAGCACATGCATATTTATAAAAGCCAATCCTTATGGTATGACAGAACACCCATGTTAATTATAATTCATGAGCTGTGCCTAGGAATATACATTTAAAAGAATACACCAAGAAAGAGCTTCCAGATAGTCTTCAAATTTCCACAGGGTGTCTCTTGCAACACCCACTGGGATTGCATCAGATTCTAACTGTAACTTTCAAATTAAAAGGTGACTACAAACCTCCCAAAACTCTGATGTCATTAATGGCCAATAATTTCATGGCTTTCTGAATGTTTACCTAACAAACTAAAAATAAAGTCGTTGGTTTTTTTTTTACAACCTTGGAAATTACAGTGACCAGATGCCCTCTTGGAAATTAACCATTTCTGTTGGATACATAAATCTGTGTTTTCTTAAGTGAGAAGAAAATAAATCAATAGAAGGAGAGGCACACGAGACATTAGGGCAAAGAGGGCAATTGGGGTACAGTCCCACTGGAAAATGACCACAGTTGCCTTTTGCATACTTCTTGGTGTGGCAGTCAGTGGTGGACAAGAGGCGAGCTATGGAGACACCTTTTAGGTGCCTATATGATTATATTAAGACTGAGAAAGTAAGCTGCATGAAAAAATACTGCTGGAAGTCATTTCAAAATGGTCTGAATTCATCAGGAGGACTTTTTTCAATAAAGGAAATTAAGGGCTGTTTGTTAGGCAATGCCACTCTGCCTGCGTCCCTCTAGGAGACAGGCAGCAAGCATTGCAGAGCCTGTCAGGTTCTGAGAAGATGGAAAACAAGAGGCCTAATTACCAGATGTTTTAAAAAATAATACTCAAGTACCTTTTTTATTTGTCAACTTGATTGCAAACAATAAAAATGATTAAAATACTTATTGTGCTGTAATTTCTTTATAATTTGGTATTTTCAAGTCAGGTTGGCAAATGATTAGTATCTAAGGGGCTCTTAGAATTTAAATACAGAATTAGAAAGTACTTGTGCACAAAACAAATACCTAGCAGTAGCTAGTTCTTACCCACACAAAGCAACAGGCTTTGATTCTCGTGGAGCGGTAGGCAGGGAGTTAGCTCAGAGAGGAGAAGTGAGCTGGTGACCATGATTAGCCATCTGAAGCCATCACCTGCCAGGGCTCACACATACTCAGGAGCTGAGCCCTAAGATGCAGTCCTGGACGGGAACCTGGTACTGGGAGGCTTGTGTAGATGCCGAATAAATGAGGGTTTGAAATATCAGCATTAGCCTAGAAGACATGCATCTAAGGAGAGAAAGGATTTTTAAAAGCTTGTTACTGGGTATTTCCAACTTATTTGTACATCTGACCCTGATCTGCTAAATTTTGAAGTGGCCCTTTCCAGAAGGGGGCGTCACCACTGAAGTTGATCTTCAAACCCAAAGCTTGACACTCCCTAAGCAGATGTTCCTTTTCATATGAGTAGAACAAGACCCTCAGTGGGTTGTGGTCATGAGCTATGAACTGAAGTTTTTGTGGCAGGATAGACTTGTTCTTCTTCCCCTCTCTCTCCTGGACCAGGCAGTTGTTTTGACACACTCACCTAAGGAAAGATCTAATGGGGGAAGGACTGATTATTTTGCAGGTTCCATCCCTGAAACAATACCTAGTTGAAAACTTTTCTGTCCTCCCTCCCCCTGCATCTGACACCCCCAGGCCATTCAGGAGGGGAGCAGATGGAGCTGCTAGACTCTGGGGATGGGAATATTGTACTAAAGAACAGATGGCCCATGGGAAGCAAAGCTAAGAGCCAAGGCTGGAAGAGGAGGAGAGAGCTTTCCGCCTGAGTCTCAGGACCACCAAGCAGGTGAGTGGTTGGAAAGTCCAGCCTGAGCTTGAGAAATACCCACTCTGGACTTTCCGAAGTTCTCTCTGGGGTTGTTGGTCCATCTTATCCCATGATATGGCCATATTTGGGGGGTTACATTGTCCAAATTACACAAACATCAATTACTCATTAACTTGGTTTTAACAAATAAAAAAGCCAGTATTTTCTGAACTATATATACTTACTGTCATGGGAAGAAACAAATGTAATGACAGCAGTAATGTTGCCCATGAGGAGGGAGCTACTCCATTTATAAAAGGAACCTTGCAGCTTCCTAACAACCTTTGATGCTACCAACCCAAACAGAGCTCTCCCATATGCATGCCACTTACCAAATGAGAAGGCTGAGGCTCCTAGAGGACCTGTGGCTTTCTAACCACAGTCACTCAGTCAGCAGGCAATAGGGCTGTTGGGGTACCCAGCTTCAAGGACCCCCAATCCAGGGCTGTCTCCTACTCATCGTGATTCATTTCTTTGGGTTGAACATAAACACTGATCTTTTTCCAATTTGTGTGGCTCACTTTTTAAAACATTTGAGTGCCCACAGAAGGCAAACCAACATGATCATCTCATTTTTCCAAGAAAGAAAATTGCCAGAAAATGAGCTTGGATGTAAGATGTAGCTTCCTTTCTGAGGGATGGGTGATTCCCAGGAATTGAGGGAAGATCACTTAACTCTGAAAGTCAGAGGTACAGCAAGTGGCTCCATGGACCAGAGAAAGGACAAATAAGATGACAGCCCTAGTCCAGGGGAGCCCTGGAGTGAGTCTTGGATGGCCAGCTAGTCCTCAGCAGAGAGCAGCAGGACCCATGGTGTTTTTCTGTCTCAAAGGGACCTGGGCATGAGAGAAGAAATGACAATGAGCACAGGAGGGTGCAAAATGAAGAACACAGCCTCTCCCACACCCTAGGCCAGGTTTTGCTCCTCCATGGCCCTACTCATGGTGGGAACCAGACCCCAAGAACCTTGGCCTGCACCCATGCAGAGTGTGGGCCAACTGCTGTGGACTCGGGCTGTCTTCACCCCAGGTGGGCATCCACAGAGACAACCTTGCCAAGCCAAGGCCCTCAGAGGCCCTCCTAGCCCTCAAGGGGGCAGGCAGTGGGCCAGGAACAAGTGTTCAAGTGTCCATACCAGCTTTAAGCTCAGAAGGAAGGTGTGGGAACATTGGTTAAAGGAGATATTGCTAGATATTCCATTTCAGTACTATGGCTAAGCACACTTACATTGAAAAGGGAAGGATTACCTCTTAAAAAGTAAAACTTTTCCCTCAAGAATGTATGACCAGTCAGTTTCAAGGAAGAGAGATATCATGTATGTTTTTCTTTTAGTGTATTTGGTTGCTACAGGATCTTATTACGCAGCTCAGGCTCATGGTGATCCTCCTGCCTTCAGCCTCCGTGGCACTGGGATTACAGGTGTATACTACTAGGCCCCCAGACTCTGGCTGGGTCAGCCTGCCTGGGAATCGAACTTCAGTACCCATGCTTGCCTAAGCAGGTGCTTAGTTCTCTGAGCTATCTCACCAGCTCTGGAGAGATATGTTAAAGGCAGGCTTGTCTTGTGTTAGAATAGCTAATAGAACTGACCAACAATAGCTTAAGACACCTCACCTACAGCCAACTCTGAAATGCTTAGTTTATAACCATTATACATTTCTTTGGTTAAACACATTATTTTGTGCAGGAAAATGCAATTTTCTAAACTATCTCTCTTTTCTATATGAGACTCCTTATGCTGCTATAACAAAAAATCATAGACTTATACTTTTATAAAGAGCAGAAACTTATTTTCTCACAGTCCTGAAGGTTGAGAAATCCAAAATCAGAATGCCAGCAGATTCAGGGTCGGGTGAGGGCTGGTCTGGGCTTCCAGAGGGTGCCTGGTTGTTCTGTCCTCCAGCAGGGATGGAAAGCGAGTCCTTGAGAATGTTTTCGAATCAGAGTGGAGTCATTTTTTTTTTTTTTTGTCTTTTTGAGACAGGGTCTCACTATGCAGTTCAGGCTGGCCTTAAGCTCACTTTGTAGCTCAGGCTGGTCTCGAACTCACAACAATCCTCCTGCCTCCGCCTCCCGAGTGCTGGGATTACAGGCATGCGCCACCACGCCCGGCTTGAGAATGTTTTCGAATCAGAGTGGAGTCATTTGTACCAAACCCTGGCAAGTGGAGCTGGGAGGCAAAGGCCCTGGGAGAAGGGATTAACAGGTGGCAAAGGCCAAAACCATTATGGATGGTGGTTGAGGACTTTACTGCTTATGGCTCTTGCTTGGACTCACATGTCTGGGCTCAGGGAGAGGGAAGCTCTAAGCGTGGGCTACTGATAATTTCCACCAGGCTGGTAGGATGCAAGCACAATGGTGGGAACTTCATTTGATTAAATTCCATGTCTTACACACCAAACAGAGAATTATAATTCATCCCCTTCTTGCAACTTAACTACACTAAAAGTGCCAATCCTTTGACCAATAAACATTACTGTAATTCATTATGAGAAGTAATCAACTTTGTTTGTTTTAAAGGACAGTGGAATTAATTGCTGAATCCACAAGGAGTACAGTATTGCGAAAGTATAGACAAGTGTGTTAGGCTTGTGTCGCAGTTTTCTTGTCTCTAACATTGAAGGGTTGGAGGTGTAGCTCAGTGTGAACACCTGCTCAGTGTGAACATGCTTGTGGAAGGCCTGAGCTTAGCTAAGCAAGCGCTTAGTCTACTGAGCTATATTACCAGCCCTAAGTAGCTCAGTGTGAACATGCTTGTGGAAGGCCCAGGATTCTAAACACTAGAGCCAGAAGGAAAAAAGTGGGATAGAACTTGGTTCATAACTCCAAAAGCAGGCATTTTAGGAAGCAAGAGAATGTTTTATCTTAGTAATTAAATATATGTTTTAATAAAGATCAGAAACCAACACTAACACATGAAACTTGTGGTTTCCGTGTATTATGGTGTAGGGTGCAGCTTATACAGATAAGAGAGGACTTGGATTGCAACACTGTATGATGAGCACAGAATCAGAGAGCCTGATTCTTGACCACCAATGCACAGATGTGTAGTTAAAAGCAGATGCCACGCGCCCCTGCCTTGGCTTCCTGTGCCCTGAGTTCCCAGGTGCATTGTTGTTTTCTGTCTGCAGTAGAAGTTACTTCCCTCAAAGGTTGATGGTAGACCAGGATAAAAAGTTCTTCATTTAAGAATAATTAGAAAATGACCTTTCCCCTGCCCACCTAGACATGCAACTGGCCTGAGTTTTTTGAACTAGTTAAGGAGCTTCATATGCAAAATCCTGTACCTGCCTGGGTTTGAAGCCTCCCTCTGCCACCAATTAGTTCTGTGACATCTGACAAGTGACTTAACTGCTGGAAAACCCTGTTTCCTCATCTGTAAAGTAAGAGGATGTTATTAAATCCTTCATGAGGCCCTTGAGAGGATTAAATATGCATTAAAGCTCTCGGTTTGTGCCTGGTTCACCTTAAATTCTCTACATGTGTTAGCTTTTAAATAATTTAGAAGTGTTTTCACTGGGACTTAGAAAATAGCACACTGCTAGAGCACTTGTCTAATATTTGTAAGGACTGAACCCCCAATTCCAGCAAAAAATATTTCTATTGATGTAGAACTTTATTTTGATCATAAATTTAACCACACTGAGTTTCCAGTCAACCATAAATAACTCTATTGTTTTCCATGAGGAAACATCAGTGTGTGTGTGGGAGTGGCGGTGGGGGGGTACACACACACACACATGCACATGCATGTACACACACACACTCACACACACTTATAATTCATTACTAACATTTATATGTTAACATTCTTTTGTTCCCACTGACTTATTTTTACTGCTATGCTCAATTTTGTCAAGCAATACCAGTTTTCATTGTGGAAGTGATATAAACTTTAAACCAAATTATTTTCATTTTTTAAAAGATAGTCTATGTAAAGAAAAGTATAAGGTAAATAATTGTACAAAAGATCTTCCACTCTGTCCAAATCAGGGAGTTGTTACAGAGTTACAGAGACTAAACTTGGGACATTCTGAACCAGTTGCTCCCCAGCTCTGCTTTCTTTTCTAGCATCCTATGATTTCACAGTCTAGTTACTGCTATTTTTGAAAGATCTTTTGCTGGTGTTTTATAGTATCTCATTACTCGTGGCTGGAAAGAAGAGGAAAGCTTAAAGGGAAAGGAGGAAATGCCATTTCTTGGCTTCTAAATCAGCACTTCTCAAACTTCGGCCTGCATAAATTTTTTTATTATTATTTTTGTGTATTTGTCCCAGGATCTTACTACAAAGCTCAGATTCATAGTGATCCTCCTGTTCCAGCCACCCTAGTGCTGGGATTACAAGTGTACGCCAGGCCTCTGGCCTACATAAAAATTATAGGCAGATTCTGATTCGGTGATCTGGGGTGTGGCCCAAGGCTGTGCATCTCTAACAAGCTCCCAGGTGAGTCTCAAAGGCTGGGGATCACACTGACAAGGCAGGTGCTGGGAAAAGGAAAAAGAGAGACAGGGCAGAGAGACAGGTATTTTAATTTTTTAAAATTACAGCTAAATCTTGAAGGAAAGACTCTACTCATTAATTGGCACATAATAAGAGATGCACACTTTGTTTTTTTAAAAGGGTTTTTGTTTTGTTTTGTTCAGACTCTCGCTATGCAACTTGGACTCAGAATGATCCTCCTGATTTCTGCCTCCCTACTGCTGGGATAACAGGTGTGCCCCACCACGCCCGGACTCCATCGCTGGCTCAAGGCACCTGGGGGCGGGCGTGTGCAGCATGCAGTGCCAGGGATTCAACCCTGGCTCCCGAGCTTAGCTAAGCAAGCGCTTCATCCACTGAGCTGTACCACCAGCCCTAAGAGATGTACACTTTAAATTTTAGGAAATAGTGGGAAATCTCTCTTTCCACACAGAGATGATTAAATTTAGACTCATCTCTCTCATCATGCACTAGGATAAAATCAAAATGGATCAAACATCTAAATTCTAAAACAGAAACACTAAATCTGCTGGTACATAGATTACATAGAACTATTAAAGTCATAAAGACAAAAACTTTATGAATAAAACCCTGATCACACAAGAGATATTACAAAAAATCAACAATTTAGATCTCACCTTATCAGAAAACATTCTGCATGGCAAAAGAAAACACCAATAGAGTGAAGAGGCAACTGACAGACTGTAAAAATGTTGCCAGCTATTACAAAAAGGACGAATACCTAAAACATATAAAGAAATATGTTCTAGGTAAAGAAAAATAAATCATACCCACCCCCAAATTTAAAAACCCAACTTAAAAATGGACATCTGAAATGAATGGGCACTTCTTAAGTGATAAAGTCCATGGCAAATACATATATGACAAAATGTTTATTTAACATCACTGGTCAGTCAATAGGTGCCAATTAAAACAACTCTGAGATTCCTTCTCACTCCACAAAGAATGACTAGTATCAAGAAATCAAGCAGTAACAAATGCTGGTTTGGCTGTGGGGGGAAAAAAGCAAACCCTTCTCCACTGTTGGTGGGAGTGTAGACTGGTGCAACCACTGTGGAAATCACTGTGGAGATTCTTCAAAGAAGACAAACTAGATGTTCCATGTGACCCAGCTAATCCTCTACTTGGTATCTTCCCCAAAGAATTAAAAGCATCATACCACAGTGATATATGCACAGCCATGTTTATAGTAAAATAGTTCGTAACAGTGACATCTTGGAAATGGTCCGAATGGCCATCAACAGATGAATGAAGCTGGAGCTGGAACTGGTTGTGTTTTCCCCTAAACCAGCTACGCCTGCAGAGATCACACCTGAACTCTTTCTTCTTCTGACTGTGAAAGGTAATAGGAGGACCTTCATGCTCCTGGAAATGGAGTTTACTTTAAAATTCCATTTGTTCCTGGTGTAGCAGCACACACTTGTAATCCTAGCACTGGGGAGACTGACACGGGAGGATGACAGTGAGTTCAAGGCCGATCTGGACTACACAGTGAGTTCAAGGACAGCCTGAAATAGAAATCTGATTTCAAAAAAACCCAGCTATGTTTGCTAGAATTTTTAATTAAAATATATTGAATCAACCCTATAGAAGAAGATAAGCAGACATCAAGACAATTATACTTTAGAAGCTGCATCATCCTGTTTCCATAAATGCCCAGGATTTTATGACCATAAAATCTAATAGTTTTTACATGATTATACTCTTCATGACTTGTGGATAGAACTATAGCCACTGCATTGTATCATATTATATTTTTCACTTAATAGTATTTACAATATACTTTCTCACATGTTCATATAGTTCCCACTTAACATTTTGAGGCTAAGGCATTAAATCACTGTACCAATTATGTTTATGTTGTCCATTATTTTCGGATGGCTTTGTGTTTGTTATTATTGCTTCCAATAGAATATCTATAAACATTTTAATAAAAAGGATAATTTCTTTCTTCCAACTGTTTATGTAGATTTTCAGACACAGAGTTTTCAGGGCTAGGACTGTAGCCAATTTTAATGGCTCCCCTGTGAGCTATATTCTCTCCAGAATGTTCTCAATGTTAAAGAGTCTACCTCATTCAGAGAAACTATTTTGTCTTCATCTCTGCCAAATCTAAATTTCTACCACATGTAAGAATTTCTAATTTACTGAATAGATGGTAATATCACTAAATCATTTGAATCTGAATGTCCTTAAGTGTTTTTAAGATGAAAGTCATGTTTATTTACTGTTTATGTTTGTAATCCTTTTGAGTAAAATATGTCCATTCACACTTTTGCGATTTAACAATTAGATAGTGCTACTGTAAGTTTGCACCAGTTTTTCTTACCTTCTGATTTTAAAATTATTCTTTGCAATTTTTTTATGAATGGTTTCCTTCTCTGTTGCTGCTTCTTCTTCTTGTTCTTCTTCTTTTTCTTCTTCTTTTTCTTCTCCTCCTCCTTTTTCCTCTCTCTCTCTCTCTCTCTCTCTCTCTCTCTCTCTCTCTCTCTCTCTCTCCTTTCCCCTAAAGGCAGCTGAAGTGGCAGTGACAGGACTGAAGAACAATATTTGTTAGAAGGTGTGTATGCTCACCCCACTTGCTGGGCTGAGGTCTGGAACATGTTTTCTGTTACAAGAAGCAGTCTCTGAAGTTCTCTCAGCTCCCCGCAGAAATGGAAGGGTATAGAATCTAGAGACAGCAGAGTGGATACTCAAGGTAAATAACAAAGCCAGAATCAGCTTTCAGGCTGTGTTATAAGTGCCTCCTGGTAGACATTTTGCAGAAGGTACTGGTAGTCTAGTTTTGGACTTAATGTATTCATTAAAAGGCATTTAAATTTGAATATATGAAAAATAACACATCAGGCTACATGTTACAGATTAGAGAAAGACTGTTCATACCCAAAGAGGAAAAAAAACAAAACCTAGTGGCTCTTTGGCTACTGTTTCCTTAGCCATTGCCTTTTTCTAGCCTAAGCCACTCAGGAAACAGAATACTGAGCCACAGAGCCCCCGCCCTCCTTGTGTCCCTACCGTGATCCACTTACAGGGGCCCTGAAGAGGGGCCTGAAGCTCTCAGTCCTTGTACTTGAACTCTGGGGCACAGTAGTTATCTGGGCCCAAGGTGGTGTTTATTTTCAAACAGAGAGATGGACAAAACACAGCAGATAAGAGTTAAGATCTGAAAAACAAGAAAATAAATAAGCATGAAGATTATCAGGGGTGATATGCAACAAAGGACACAGACAGGATGATGGAAGAGATAGTAACTTGGAGGTGGCTCTATTCCAGGTAAATGGCTAGGGAGGATCTCCCCAGAGGAAAGTATAGAGCTGGGACTTGAAGAATGGCAGACACAGAAAGAACTTTTCAGAGGCTTTGGCAGAGACTTTGGATTGTATCCCATAAGACATGGGATGTTTGGGTAGAGTGTTTGCCTAGCATATGCAAAGCCCTAGGTTCAATTCCCAGCAACCACACACACACACACACACACACACACACACACACACACACACACAGGAAATTAGATGTTGTAGAAATAAGACTGGGAAAAGAAGGATTTAAAGCACTATTTACATAGGGCTATATACTACCATATACTATTCTACATTCAGTGCCTTTAATTGCATAAATGTTTTAAATATTTTATATCATGAATTCTATTTTCTCACAGGTAATTTATTCTATCATTTAATGGGTATAGTGAGTGCATTATGTTGATTTTGTTGATGTGTGTGTGTGTGTGTGTGTGTGTGTATGCATGTGTGTGTTTGTATGATCATTTGTTTGCTGTCCTGGCATAGAAATTTGATCCCAAGGCTTAGCACATGCAAGACAAAATGCGTTATCACTGAACTATACTCAAAGTCCTGTTTTTTTTTAATTACAGCTATTTAATGACTACTCTGTGTTTAATTCATCATACATACTTTTCTTTTGCAGACAAGCTCGGTGCTTAGGCTTATTTTATGTGTGCATGCAAGATGATAATTTTGTTGATCCAAACTCATAACCAACACCTTTGCAGTTATCAGGAAAATTCTTAGACTTCAAGACTGTGAATAAACCAGTGGTTCTCCTGCGTACTGCTCCTCCCATCAGTTTATTTGTTGGTCCATGGATTCATTTTCCCAGGCATAAACTTGACGTATGTTTCTTTAGTATCTACTACAAGCAAGGAGCTATATTATCCTCGGGAACATCAAGATGAATATGCTAGGCTTTGCTTATGCTAGGCAAACACTCTACCCAATTTCTGCCCTCAAGGAGCTCACATCCTGGTAAGGGAGACAGACACTGAACAAATAATAACGATGGGGTGTGATGTGTTTGTAATTACAACTGCGGCAAGTGCAAATGCAGGGGTGAACCAAGAGGGCCGTGATTCACCACGCTTGGGGATCTGGTGCAGACATCACAGAGCCTTGGGCGTGTGCGGGAGCTGAGAGATTTGAGATAAAGTCGCAGGGCAAGGATGGAGCAATGACAGCCTAGAAGACGCAGAGCAAGCAAAGAGGGGCCCTGTGCATATTTATATTTTTTATAAAATAGTATGTGCAGATGTACACAGCTTTATTTTTATTTATTTATTTATTTATTTATTTATTTTTGTCTTTTTGAGACAGGGTCTCACTATGCAGTTCAGGCTGGCCTTAAGCTCACTTTGTAGCTCAGGCTGGTCTCGAACTCACAACAATCCTCCTGCCTCAGCCTCCCGAGTGCTGGGATTACAGGCATGCGCCACCATGCCCGGCTCACAGCTTTAAAATGTAATTTTAGAAAGAGTTTATCAAGAAAGGCCTGTCCCGCACACTGTCATTTGCTTGGTCTATACCTCCAGGAGCAAATGTATTATCTTTTTAAAATTACTTTTCATTTTAGAAGTTTTAGATTTCTAGAAAACATGTATAGTAAAGAGATTTTCTCATGTACCACACCCAGTTTTCCTTATTATTAATAAATTGAATCAGAAGCCTGCCCGTTAGCTCAGTTGTTTTTATGCCTGCTTATGCAAACAAAAAAGAGCAGGCCAAATAGCTCAGCAGACTAAAGTGCCTGCAGGCACAGGGGCCTGGGTTCACACCTATGCCTGCCTGCCATGCAGGCCCAGCGCATGGGGCCACACTAGGCAATTGAAACTGGGAATGGTGGCACGCCTGTAATCCCAGCTCTTGGGAGGCTGTAAACAAGTGGATCACTATGAATCTGATCTAGTAGAAAGACCCTGAATACCCCATAGATCCTTCTCTAAAAATAAATAAATAAATACAATTTTAAAAATAAAAAATGAATAAAATCTTCCTAGTATAGCATATATGTGTCATAATCAATGATCCTATACTATTATTCCATACCCATACTTTATTCAGATTTTCTAAATTTTTGCTAATGACCTTTTTTTCTTCCTCAATCCACATCGCACTTAGCCTTGATGTCTTCTTAGACATTCTGTAGCAATTTATCAGATTTTCCTTGTCCACACCCTCATCTCCACAGCTTAAGGATACGATATGAATAAGTTACATACTACATAGCAAGGGGGTCACGATGCCAATGCTTTGGGTTGTTAATGAACTCACTTAAAGGTGGGAGAGTGTCTAAAAGATCCGGGTGTTCACACTGTCTTGATCTGAGTCACTCAGCTGAGGAAAGAGAGCAGGCAGACGGCTGTGTGGTGGGACTCTGATAACGCTGCTGCCTTTGGAAGAACCTGGAGCAAGAGCTCAAGCCAAGGGAAGCGGCACTCTCGAGGGTGGAGAACAGGATGGAAATAAGGTCTCCAGAAAGGAGATGTATTCAGACTCGAGGTTAGCTGGTGAGATCCGTGTCAGACTTCCGCCCTGCACAACTGCGGAGGAATACGCGTGTCACAGTGACAATAGAAGGTCAGTTTGTAGCAGCGGATCAGAGCAACAGGAAACTGACACAGGGCTTCCCTCTCTCAGCCCATCGCGCGAGGCGTTCTCTTTGGGATGACTGGTGAGGGAAGAACTTAGAGAACTCTGGTACGCAAGGTAAGCTATCCTTTCCCAGAACCATTCTGCTTCTGCAGAAGAGTCTTCTGTCCCGTCTGAAAGGCTGCCTGAATTTGAGGAGCACCAGAAGGCGAGGTACAGTAAGACCACTCCACAAGCTGGTCTGTAATTAAGTCCCTCCCCGCACGAAGCCTGACACTTGCAACGCTGTGCATTCAGTGTCCAGGCCAGAGCCTCTTCCCCGCTGTTTCTCCAAATAACAAATCTGCCTTCAGCCTTCTGGTGACGGTGCAGCTGTTGGGGTTCTCTGCACAGGTTATAAGCAAAGTGGACTATTCCCCATTATTTGACTTCCCACGCTCAGTGCTGCACTAGATTCCTAACTCCTGAGCATCTCCAGGATGCTGCAGGACTAATTTACTCTCCTTGTTGGTACCACCCCCTCACTCTTCCTCTAAGACATAACATCTTGGATACACTTACGTAAGACACTTCTCCCCCACCCCTGTTCTGTCTTTTGAAATACGATTAAAATATTTCAACAAGTGCCCTCTCTCCTACTCTCTTTGTACCTCTGATCTTAAGCATCTTTTATCCTTTCAAACATTTTAGTGGGATATTTAAGAAGAGCCTACAAACCTACGAATTCATTCTTCTATCTTTACTTTGAACAATTGCAATGATTAAAAGCACATGCAGACCTACATTTAAGTTCTGCCTCTGTCACCTACTGCCTCTAAAAGGGGGCAATGTGTTTCACCTCTGGACATTTCAATACCTTTTTTTTGCAACATGGAGATAATGCTGTCACCTACCACTTGGGTTGCTGTATCAAATAAAATACTGTATTTATGATTGACAGGGCTTGACATGCAGCCATGCAATGACTTCTTAATAAGGGCCAGAGATTGCCATTATCCAGGTAAGAGAGGATTTGCATATGATGGAAAGGGACCCTTTGGTACATGAGGCCAGGAATAAAAAAGCCAAATTAATGTTATCAAGTTATAAACTATAGTGTTGACAGAGAGCAGGGAGAGCAATCATGAGGCAGTTTCAATAATCCAAGAGAGACATGATGAAGTTATGCAACCACAAAGAAAGGACAGCAAGGATTAAAACTAATTTAGAGAAGTGGTTCTCAACCCTCACCCATGGGAAGGTTTTTAAACATACTGATGCTGAGTTCCCGTCTCCCAACCACTGACTTACTAGCTGGAGGTGAGGCCCAGGCATCACATCTTTCAGAGCCCTCCCTGGTGATCTTAATGTGCTTCCAGGTTTCAAAACACTGGCATAAATCATAGAAATCAAAAGGTCAAGTGACTGATTGTACAATGGAGGAAGAAAAGGTCAGAGTAAGTTTCTGATCTGAGTGATTGAGTGGGTGAAGCTGTAGTCTCTCTCTCTCTCTGTTTCTCTGTCTCTGTCTTCTCTCTCTCTCTTTGTCCTCTCTCTGTCTCTCTCTGTCCTCTTCTCTCTGTCTCTGTCTCTATCTCTGTCTCTGTCTCTCTCTCCCCTAACACTTCAAGGAATTTTTTCTTCCAACTTCTTATGCACAAGAGGACAGAAAGTAAGATATCTGATGAAGTTGCTAATGAAGAATAGCTCTAATAGTTCTAACGTTCACACTGATATCTCCACCTGCTCCATCTTTGGGCCAAAAGCAAAGTTGGAACATGTGTCTCCCTAGTGCACTCACAGCTGCCAAGGGATTGCAGCCAGGGCTTCTGGGACCACAGGTACTGAGGAACTGGAGGAGACAGCAGCCCACAGATCACTGTCCATTTGTCCCAGAGCCAAACTTGCAGTGCATGGTAGTTTTATTTATTTAGGATTTACAATCTGCTTCCTTTCCAAAGGAGTAGCGGTGCCTTAACAGATTAAGCTAAAGCACATGATTAGGAAATCAAAGCAGAGACCACCAAAGGGGTCTGCAAGAAACAGATGTTTCCAGACATCTGAAAAGTGTTGTTCTCCACAGTTACGCCTTAAAGGAGGCTCTGAATTCTCCAGAGTACACTGTGTGTTGTATGTTTTTTAGATTTGACCCTAGAAACATAAAGACAACCTTTTCCGGGGAGAACCAACATTTTTCATGAAGAAAATTCACAGAGGTTTTGCCACATCCACCCACCCCTCCTTGTGTAACAAATTTCAGGGGGGAGGCAAGAAAAGAGGGAGTAAGGAAATGACCTCAATACTTAGAGCATGTAGGTATAAAATTCAGAGGCATCTGAATGAGAGGCCTGCAGCTGTGTCATCACGGCCTCTTTTTTCATAAGAAGACAAGCTCAGGTGGAACATTTTCATCTGTGACACTTGGATTCATTTATTTCTACTTCAATTAAAAAGGAAGTATACATTCACTATAATTTAAAGCCACTATATGAAGAGTTGTTACTTTCAAACATTAACTTACTTAGTTTGAGCCTTCACATGTGTTGGAAGAATTTTTTCTTCACTGAATCTCCAACAAGAATCTGCAGTGCAAAATTCATCTTGTTAGTAGAGTGACAACCGAATAATTTAGGAGTCAGATAAGGAATGGTTCCACTTATTATAGCCTCAGGCAGATCCAAGACCAACCTACCTCAGTCAGGGAGTAGACAGTGAGGATTCCCAAAGGCAGAGCTAGCATTTTACTTAAATGAAAGTGTTAGATTAACCCAAGAATCTGTAAAATGAGAAAGGAGGAAAATTTTATCCAGTTCCTAGTCCAACTTTGCAAGATGATATGTATAATTACATCTTCCCAGTTCAAGGGCCTGGACAACTTTGACCAACGGCGCTGGGGCTTCAAGACCTCATTTCATTTATTTTTTTCCTTATTTATTTTATTTTTTATATTTTAGCCAAAGGTTTACAGGGTGTTCAGGGTCTCACTATTAGATTGGACTCATAGTGATCCACCTGTTTATAGTCTCCCGAGAGCTGGAATGATAGGTGTGAACCACTAATTTCATTAATCCTCATATGTTTGATGCAAATCACTCACCAACTTCCCTATCTTATCTTAGAAAAAAAGTGAAGTTAAATAATCTACCTTGTGTCATTCGAGACTCAAATCCAAAGTTTAGAGCCGTTCCCTTGCCTGCTCTACCATCAGCTTATTTTGCTGTCTCTAAAGTTCTATTTCATTCAACAGGAAGCCTGCTACTTTCTGCAGATCTCTTTCTTAAAACTCTAAAAGGATGGCCAGAAGAGTTGGCAGGCAAAGCCAGTAATGTCTGCTGCATTTCTGTAATTCTGTTCATTATTTTAAGGTTCTTTAAGTCTGTTAGCTCTTATTAGCATTCGCCCAATAAGCCTATGAGTGCTCTGGGGCAGGTAGAGCTCATCCTGCTCATCCTTGCAGAAACAAAGAGGCCCCTAAAAGCTAAGCAAGTTGCACAAAGAGGTCAGCTGATGAACAGGCCAAAGCAAAAGTGCTCTGCTTTGAACTCAGAGCTTTCCTTAGGCCTTTTTTCAGGAGGTTCAGTGTCGTCCTTAAGAAGGGGCACTATCAGTTGTCAAAGGTTGTTTCACCTAAATCTGTATTGTGCAGAATAAAAAGGAAGAGAGACTGGGCATGGTGGCATGTGCCTGTAATCCCAGCACTTGGGAAGCTGAAAACAGGAGGATCACTACGAATCTGATCTGTTTAGTGAGACTTTGTACTAACTAAATACATATAATAATAATAATAATAATAATAATAATTAATAATAATAATAATGAAGATGAAACAGCAAAGAGAAGCATAAAGGATAGGATTTGCCCATGTCCTACAAATTCTACTGGAGAGGACCATATCCTTTCCCTCTACTCGTGGGTGGGCCAGGTCAAGGATCAGAGGTATGGGGTTGGAAGAGAAACTGTCCTCAACACCATGAAGAACACTGGCCACTGGCTTATAATCTACAGAAACCCTAGCCAGTGAGTTTCCACAAACAAATGGTAAAAGGATCACTTTTCACACTTGATTCCCATTCCCAGAAGAAGATCTGCTATTTTAGATATTCAATTCTATTCAGCAAGTGTATATGTTGAATACTGAGGTCAGCACCATGCTAAGGTTAGGAAAATTGCTATTATTATCCAAGTGAAATATGATGCAAGTACAGTGTGCTAGTACAAAATTAAGTATTAGGGGAAGTACACTGGGCTGGCATGGCAGTGAAGAAAATCCCAAGAAGGATTTCACATTCTAACTTGGGTCCAGGGTGCAAAAGGGGCACCCAGGAAAAGACCCGCATGGTCTATCATAACTTCAAGTGAAAATAGACAAAGTTGCTCGAAAATTACTCTGTAATATTTGGTGACTTGAAATTCTCCTTCTCTAGGAACCGGGGATTGAACTCAGGCCCTTGCGCTTGCCAGGGAAGCGCTTATTCCACTGAGCCATCTCCCCGGCCCCTAGGAATTTCAAAATTATACCTAAAATAGCAGAGTTTACTCCTAGTTTTAAAGAGGATAGCATCTCCCATGAAACTTTGCAACGAAATCATTTTAGAGTAATCTTACGAGTATTAGTAAATAAAATGCAGCAGGCCTTTTCCCCTCCGAGGGTGTCCCTTTCATTTTTAACCTAGAGCTCCATAATACACAAGCAGTACGGCTCCATACTACCCTGGCTTTCTGGGTAGTAGTGAAGGTTAGCAACCCAGACAACTTAAAAAGAAAAACATGCTGCTCATCTTTTCAAGGCTTTCTAACGCAGGCTGTATTTAGATATATTTTTTGGTGATAAAGTTTTTGCCACTCCAAACACTGGGTGTATAAGTAAGTGGTGCTGGAGATGACATGCATGGCAGCCCGGCCCAGCTCTCCAGAATGTTTGCAGCTCAGCTTTCATCACTTGGCCCTCCTCGTTCTCTCAGCTCTTCGCTGCTTAGGCCCTGGAAGCTGCAGGCTCCAACTGGGATCAGCGCTGACTTTCCCGCATTCCACTGCTTCTAGGGAAAAAAAAAAAAAAAAAAACACGGACTTCAGTTTCTTGGCATGATTCCCTGTAGCACAGCTGGAGCTCAATTCTCTTTTTTTTGAAAATGTATAAAACAATTTGAAATTTCATTTGAAATTTAGATCAAACGATAAGATTCTAATCCTGCATTGTACATGTCAGAAAGCATGCGCAATTTTAAATTGCAGGATCTGAGCCCAGCCATGGCCGTGGACAGAGCATTGCCGTGTCACCTCAGGCAAGCCACAGCTGTTTTCTGTCAAATGCTGTGTGCCAGTTTTATTTATGTAAAATGATGCTGTACAAATCTATCATCCACCCCTACCTCGTCATCAACGGTTCAGGGGCTCATTGTGTGCCAGCCCTCGCCTGGGAGCTAGAGACATCACAGCAACGACGCAGGCACAAGCCGCACCCCCAAGGAAACTCCATTTCTGGTGACACTGGGGGCTGACTGACACTGAGCTCTGCTATGACAGGTGGCAATGCCGCCAGAGAGACCTATGGTTATTTTTATCAAAGGAAGCCATATTTTAAGAGGAATTTTTAACCTATTTTCCTCAACCCCAAATAGAAATGGGGCCATAATGTTAGCTCTATTATTATAATGTCTATTTCGTATGCAAAGATGCAGGGTTGGGAAAGGGAGCATCTTGAAATGAATTCCAAGCATTCTGCTTTACTCCCTGAAGGTTCTCTTTGGTAAATATTTGGGGCAGCATTTCTCAGAATGCGTTTCATAGTGATAGTGCTCTGGTCCCTCAGAAGGAAAGTTGTGTTCTTTCTTTTTTTTTTTTTTTTTTTCAGAACCAGAGATTGAACTCAGGCCCTTGTGATTGCCAGGGAAGCAAGCGCCTGTGCTACTGAGTTATCTTCCTGGCCCCTATAAGTTGTGTTCTAAGAAAAAAGACTCCAGCATTACAGAAGTTGGAGGAGTCTGGGGCGGGAAAGTTAAACAGGTTTCCTTTGAGTAGGTGTGTTTTGTTCCTCTTGCGCAGTCTGACTCTGTAAAGCAAGGGAGTGTATTCTTAAGTACTAGCCAAATTTCTTTATTTGTTTTACAGAATATTTCAAGGAAATAATCACTAAAACAATTGCAACAATCATTACTTTTTTAAATGTGTATTTTCATACAATATCTTTTTTTTTTATTTCTTGCGGAGCCAGGGATTGAACTTGCCAGGCAAGCACTTATTCAACTGAGCTATCCCCCTGGCCCCTCATACAATATCTTTACATGAATTTTCAGCCAACAGTGGTAGCATATACCTGTAATCCCAGTACCCAGGAGCCTGAGGCAGGATGACTGCTGAGTTCAAGGTTAGTCTAGGCTGCATAGTGCATTCAAGTCCAGTCTAAGCTACATAGTAAGACCCTATCTCAAAAACCAACAGATTGTAATAGCATAATAGTACAAAAGTAGAAACAACTCAAGTGTTTATCAACTGATGGATGAATGCGCACAATATGATGTAAGCATACAATATAATATTATTCATTTACAAAAAAAAATGAACACAATAAGAATAAACCTTGAAAACATACTAAGCAGAAAGAATCCAGATATAAGAATTTTTTAAAAATATAGTTAGTACAGGGTCTACACACAGGGTCTCACTACACAGATCAGACTCATAGTGATCCCCCTATTTCCAGCCTTCCAAGCACTGGGATTACAGGTGCACTCTACCACACACAGTCTCATTCGCCCTCTCAGGGCACCCCAACAGTGGGGTAGCCATGGCAAGCCAGTTATTGAACCCCAGTCCCTGTGCCTACCTAAGCTGGTGCTTTAGTTCACTGAGCTATTTGGCCAGCCCTTGGAATCTAGATATGAAAGGGATATACTGTATAATTCCAATGATATGAGATGTTCAGAGTAGACAAATTCGCAGACAGAGAAAGCAGAATAGTGCTTATGAGGGACCAGTTGTGAAGAAGAATGCCAAGGGAAAGCTAATGAATATTGGTTATCTTTGATTGTCAAGTAATACATTTCAAAATTATACTTTAGTGATAGTCATAAATTTCTGAAGATAGTAACAATCATGGAAATGTATGATTTATGTTGAAAAATGTTTTGGTATGTGAATTATATCTCAACAAAGCTTATATCGGATACACATCTTTGTAAAAACAAAAGCATTTGAAAAGAGTTCAGAAGGGCTGGCCATATATCTCAGCAAATTAAAGCTCCTGCTTAGGCAGACATAAGGGGCAGGGATTGAGTCCCTAGCCTGGCATGCCAGCCCCAACCCCAGTGCGCTTTGAGAGGGGGATTGACAGTGGGCGTGGTGGCGCACACCTGTAACCTCAGTGCTCGGGAGGCTAAAAAACAGGAAGGATCACTATGAGTCCAATCTATGTGGCAAGACCCTGTATAAACACATTAAAAAAGGAAGAAAGTTCAGACCTTTCTTTCATGTTCTACCCACTTACAGTTATGATTTGTGCTCGTAGAGGTTTGCATGTTGTAGCTGATGGAGTCAAAACTCAATTGTACTTTTTTTTTGTCTTCTTTTTGAGACAGGGTCTCACTATGTAGTTCAGGCTGGCCTTAAGCTCACTTAGTAGCTCAGGCTGGTCTCGAACTCACAACAATCTTCCTGCCTCAGTCTCCTGAGTGCTGGGATTACAGGCCTGCGCCACCACACCTGGCTTCAATTGTACTATTTAACAATAAGTCATCATGGACAAGTCCTAACCTCATCTGAAAGCAGGAAGAGAAGTAGTAAGACCACTGTGGCAAACAATGAACTCATGCATGAAAGTTCTTTTAAAAAATATAAACGTTTTATAAATTCTAATTAGCCTTTTACTGTAAATACTAAATGGCCTACCTTTGTGCAAAGCAAGTTACTTGACCTTTCTAGGGATAAGTGTTTTCTCTCTGCAGTCATAAAATACCTTTCTGCCTAGGTTGTAAAGATTACATAAGCTAGAAGTACTTGGAAAATTCTTATATATAATGCCTGGCACTTAGTAAAGATTCAGTATTTATAAATTAATTCATTTTCTTGCTGAATTTGTATGAATCATATATGAACATGAATTTTATAAATTATATAATTTTGTTTCAGTCTTCTTGTTTTAATCTTTTTCATCATATCAGTATAATTCTTCTCTTCATAGTAATTCTTAGTTATTTGTAAATCACCATACGCTTGGTTTCCTGCCATTCTTCTAGGTTATATAGGGCAAATTATTTTTTTGTTTCTTAAACATATGCCCTCTCACCTGTAGCTCTCTGGCTTCTCGCCCGAGTGTCAGCAGACTCTTTCCTTGAGTTGTTGTTTTCTGGATCATAATGGTGGTGATGATGCGAAGATGACTATGATTTTTAAGAGGAAAAAGGAAATATGAAATGAAATTTTACCTAAAAATATTTATCTGCTCACTTAAGGAGGAATAGTTTTAAAATACAAATATCACCAAATGAAGGTGGCATGCTGAGTAACAGTAGGGCCTTTGTCACATAAAGATGAGTAATAACGGGCTGATCTTCAGAGAGTAGTGAAAATCCTACATGTTGCAGAAAATCCCGTGCAAACAGTCACGATATTAATGCCCTTCAATAACTTTTGTCGCTTTCCAGTGAAATCTTCATTAAAAAGCTGCTTCACTTTAATCAATAGTGCAATATAGAAACACAGATCTCAGAAACCATGGAAAGGAGAAAAGGAAAAAAACTCATAAGATCTGTTTATCTGTTAGCTTTGACTTCTTCGTCTATAGGATAGACATTCACTGCAGTCCCTTTTAGTATCATCAGTCTACATTTATAAAATACAATGGAAGGATATATTCATCATTCATTTTTCCAGAAGAACTGAAAACATACCACAGAAACATATGTGCACCCATGTTTATAGCAGCACAATTTGTCCTAGCTGAATCTTGGAAATAACTCAAATGCCCATCAGCTGAGGAATGGTTAAAAAAATATATGGTATTTTTACACAATGGAATATTACTCAGCTATAAAAAGAAGATAAATGCAAGGCTTTTATGGGTAAATGGATGCAATTAGAGAGCATACCCATATGTGAAACAAATTATACAATCCCTTTTAGTGACACCAGTCTACATTTATAAAGTACAATGGAAGGATGTGTGAACATTGTATTACCTCCTAGTGTAAGAACCTGAAGAGTAAATAAGATCTGCAAGATACAATGGATACTGTGAAAAGAAAAGGATCTGTGCAAGGGGAAGGAACAACTGGGAAGAAGAAAAGAACAAGAGAAAAAGGGAAGGGAAAAACAGGTTTATGTGTATACAGGATAACTTGGATAATTGTGCTGATGATTTCTGCTGGTCTCTTTTTTTACTTTAGTACAGGGTGTACAGGGTCTCACTACATAGATCGGACTCCTAGTGATCAGCCTGTGTTCAGCCTCCCAAGAGCTGGGATTACAGGCACACGCCACCACGCCCAGTCTCAATAGCTGTCTCGGTGTGCTCCAGGGGCGGGGCTGGCACTGCAGGCTGGGGATAGAACCCCAGCCCTTGTGTTTGCCTAAGCAGGAGCTTTGATCTGCTGAGCTATTTTGCCAGTACTCTGTTGGTTTATTGAAAAAAGCAGTTAATGCTTAAATTTTATTCTCTTCTTTCATTTTTTCATGACATTTTTGGACTAATTTTGCATTCTTATATCTGATAATCTGAACAACTACTTTGAAAACAACAATATGCAATACAACAACCATTAATTTTTTAGTGAAATTCTGTATCATTTCTTATGTTTTGTTTTGTTTACTATCTTTTATTCTCCTAAAAATAAGATATTGTAGTCTGTGATACCGTAACATACGAGATCAGAGGACATCTCACCGGGCAGCTTCTCAGCCACAGGGTAGATCCTCAAAGGCTTTCTAGTCAACCCAGCATAGAGCAATGTCTTCAGGAAAAAGTGAGGATTAGACAATGAGAGAAGGGAGAGCACTCCACGAATAGGGAAGGGATTACATAAAGACAAAAGGCTGAGAATTTGCTGGTACTTCCTTATAAAAAAAAATAATGTGGTTGATATGGAAGTTTGTGAAAGACCAAGCACCTCAGTCTGCTATATGTGCCTAGTATTTTTCTTTATGTGTCATGCTAAGGTGTTTGGATACTATCCAGAAAGCAACAATACACAAAGGCTTTTAAATAGACACATGACATGGTCATATTTGCATTTTAACAGTATTCAGAAATAGGGAAAAGAAGTGAGAGGGTGGACATAGAGGCAATCCATTTGGGCAAGAAATGCTAAAGACTCAATTAAGGTGGACACATTTGGAATTGGGAGCACGGAGGGCAGATCCAGTCACAATGAAAAAAGATTCAGCTAACCCCAGTGACAAATTAGATGACCAAGCCATGGAACAAAAAGGAACTATGAAATCCCCCCAATCTGCTAATTTGGGTGGTAACTTGGGTAACTTCTTCCAAGAAGGAAAATTTGGAGTAGGGCTGGAAAGAGAAATAATTTTGCATTTAATACATTTACTTTAAGGGGGCTATGAAACCAGCAAGTAGAAATGTCTGGCAGGAGTTGGCTCTGTGCACCTAATACTCCCAAGAAATACTTGGGTTGGCCTTTCAGTCTCAGTGGCTATTAGCATGTTATGGTGAATTGCGGTCTCAGTTTGAATACGAAATGTCTAGTGCATTAGGGTAGCACGGTTTTGGGTGTGACTAGATGACTGACTTGCTAAAACTGGAAGACCTCTGTAGGTCTGAGGTGGCACAAACCAGTAGGCTTATAGCCTGGATAGAATAAAAAGGGAAAGCAAAAACTGGGCATGAGAAGCAGAAGGAAGTCTTGCTTTTCCTTCCTCAGAGGACCTCCGTCTTGCCTTCCCCTTTGGATGTCTGCCCCCACTTCCGGTGCACTCTGCAGGCTTCCAGTGCTGACGCCGGCTTGCGTACCTGACACTCACACCGGACTTTGCTTTGAGCCCAGGCTTCTGCTATGTGATCGGATGGACCCCTTGGCTCTGCAGGACCCAAACAGCGCTTTTGCACTCTTCCACCCTTAATCCTACAGGTGGCCATTGTGAGAATCCTTTATAAATCACATTGTTTTATATTAAATCTATTCTTTTAAATGATACAAGCACATGTGTAAAAGTGACCACCACTACCGATAATTTCAGTGAGCAAGAACACTGCTTTACTTACAGTGGGTACTTAAGTATCTGACTGAGAAATGCAATCCGAAGGGGAGTGAGAAGACCGAAGTCTCAACCTGGAGCAGGTGGCTGTTTAAAGATGAAGAGCACACACATGATGGCGAGAAGGAGCAAGGGAAATGAATTTTCAGACTGAACAAGGAAAATATTTCTAGCAAAGAGAATTCCAGCAGGGTCTAAGAACACGGGAAGCAGGGACAAGCACCTAAAGTATGTTTGTTTGGATTTTATATTAAGGGGTTGGCGGCCTAATGGAAGCCGTCTTTCTGAAGGATCTGAGATGTAAAAGGAAGGACAAGGTTTTTTTCTTTAAAATGAAAATGTAAAAAGAGAAACTTTACTTGATGAGAAAAAAATGAATAGAATGAAAAATTCTCAATGTATATAAAGAAGGGAGATAGCTAATGAAATGAACTTTCTGAAAAGATTCATGTAGAGTCCTTTAAACGGAAAACTCCTTTTAAGCCTATAAATGATCGCCTTCGGGTGCGCTGAGCCGGCAATGTAATCCGGGCGCGGTGGTGCACGCCTGTAATCCCAGCACATGGGAGGCAAAAAGCAGGAAGATCGCTATGAATGTGGGCTGCATGCATAGTGAGACCCTGCACCAAAAAAATAGAAAAAGACAAAAAGGTTTACATTACTTTAAGGAAGAACTTCTTTGTAGAAACCAAGAAAAAACATATGATGTTGCTTTATTACCAAAAATGAGGGCCGGGGAGATGGCTCAGTGGAATATGTGTTTCCCTGGCAAGCGCAGGCCCTGAGTTCAATCCCTGGTTCCATCAAAAAAAAAAAAAAAAAAAAAAAAAAAAAAAAAAAAAAAAAAAAAAAAAAAAAAAAAAAAAAAAAAAAAAAAAAAAAAAAAAAGAAGAAGAAGAAGAAGGTACCAAAAATGAATATCCATATATCCATTCTAGTTTTCTGTATTTGATTGTAGAATAAGACCAGGCCCATGAATTCCATCTGTCCCCTCCCACCCCCTTCTCCTAAGCCATGATTTATATTCTATGCTCTAAAGGGAAAGGAGTGAATCTGTTGCAAGCCTGCATGCTTTTTAGTCTTCACCTGAAATGCAGAAAGTGAAACAGAAGAAATCTCACTGAAGTCATGCAGCAATCTTGTAGAAGGGAGGCCTCAGGAAGTGGCTAAAACAATGGGATTCTAGAAAGTTCGGCACCAGCAATCTTGTAGAAGGGAGGCCTCAGGAAGTGGCTAAAACAATGGGATTCTAGAAAGTTCGGCACACAGTTCCTTTTGGTTTTAGGAAATCTGTTCCACAAATCAAAAGCAAATAAGGAAACTCAAAACAGGGAAAGAAAAACAGAGGGTTGAATTCAATAAAATTCATCCGCCTTTGTAAAGCTGCATTCAAAGTCAAATTTCCCTGTTTGTAGATGGCAGCTGCCATGTTGGTCCTCCTCCTATCTGAAAGGACATGCAAGACATTGAGGGTTAGTATAGGTAAGAGAGGACTTCAGAACAAGCAATGTTTATCTAGTGTTTTCCTTTACCTCTGTTTATCTTCATGTACATAGTAAAGTGCTTATTTAAAAAACATTATAATGACTGAATATCCTAAAAGCTGAATTACTAGTTTTTAAATGAAAATTATGAATGGATTTTAGAAGAAGCTCTTAGAGAACAAAGATACTAAGCAAAAGATAAAATGTCTTCCAACCCTATGACCACACCCCAGAGGTACTCTCCATAGCAGTTAGTTGGCAATGGCTAATTGGATTCTTTGCCTGAAATGTCCCCAGCCCGTGTGATCCTAGGGCTGCTTTTCCTAGAAAAGGGAAGTGATGGCTGCTAGGATCAACCTGCAGCCAATTCTAAGCTTTTGTCTAAATCTTGGAATGCATACTCATTTTCTTCCTCTTTTCTAATTGGATTAGCTAAAATGGGCCACCAAACATAGACAGTTTTTAGCCGGGAGTGGCAAAGCTTGAAGCAGGTTTTAGAAGTGCCATGAGAGAAGTTCCGCTCTCTGATCCGCCTTCTGCTCCAGAAGCGAAGAGCAGCTTTGAAAAGTGAAGCCCTGGTGGAGGTCTATCTGATTCCACTCCCTTTCAACTTGGCTCTACCTGGAAGCCTGTACTTGCCCAGCGGGAGGCCCTCTTCCTCAGTGGGAAGAGCACCGTGCTCCCAGCTGGACTTTTATTTTTTCTTTCCTAGCTGGGCTTTAAGGAGTGCAGTATCCAGTGAAATAGCAGCCCATAATCTTCTTTTTGAAAACAAGAGCATAGCTTGAGGTAGAAAATGCGAAGAACTTGGAAGTAAATGAGACAGACAAGAAATTCTGGTAAAATAATTGTAACAACTCTTAAAAAATGCTCAGGCCAATTTGCCAGTCCCGTATATTATCAATGTTAAAGGCTCTGCTATCACTCAGAGCACCTTTACCTAATATGTTGCCTGAGACTACTGAAATGCGTAGCCCTGTGTGTTCACTTGCTCATGCAGACAAAAGATAGCCCCTTGCTCAGCAGGCCTCAGCTTTTCCAGTTCTCAGTGAACAGAGCAACTGGATAAGCAAAAGGGGAAGTCAGGCTCACACTTTCCGGCATGGACCCAATTTTCCAATTCTCAAAATTCTCAGCCAGTTTCCCTCTTCTCATCACCGCATTGTGTGACTTGAAAGACACAGCGGAAATAGCGATGCGAACACAAAGAATGAAAGAGTGCACATCATGGGGTAAGCGAAGAGAAAACCTTCCGAATAGATTTCACAAGAATAGATCCTACAGCAATCCTGATTCTTGAAAGGTTTACCAGAAATGTGGGCAAGACATTAAGTCCATGATGCTGAAAAAACTAAAAATGTTGGACAATGTAAAACAGGAGATAAAGGGAAGAAATTTCAAGTGAATTAATAATTAAAGGCATAGACAGCTTCTTGCTAACAAAGTCCTATCAAGAATCATAGGTCAATTTCATTCTTTTGCCAACTGGAGAAAATATGGTGCAGTACTAGCTAAACTAGCTTGTGTGATCTTATTTCTAAAATAATTTTATATATTTGGGGCCTTTTTGATAGCCAAATACTATAGAAGGTGAGAGGTTTCCAGTATTTTTTAAAAATCCAACACTTGCCTGTGGTTGTGGTTGTCTTGCTGACCTGCCTCCATTCTAGCTCTGCTTTTCTAGGGACACTGAAGTCCACAGCCTAGGTGGACCACAGCTCTGCCCTCAGTGACTGCGCTGTGCTTACTTACACACTCGCATGGTACACATTCACAGCATAAAAAGCACTAGCAGGGTTTGGAAGGTAGCTCAGAGGCGCAAGGTCCTGGCAAGTGCAAGGTCCTTAGTTCAGTCCCTGGCCCCACATGCCTCATGGACCTCTGTACCAGGCATTATGCCTATAATCCCAGCACTAGGGAGATTGAGACAGGAGGATTGTTGTGAGTTTGAGACCAGCCTGGGAGCCACAAAAGTGAGCACAAGGCCAGTCCAACGTGCCTAGCAAGACCCTGTCTGCAAAAAAGAAAAAAGCATCAGAATTTGAACTTTAAGAAGAATCAACCTAAAGATGTTACAAGAAAAGAAGGTTGGTTTTTTGTTCTGTTTTGGTGTTGTTCTTTCTGTTTACTTCATTCTTGTGTAGGCTCTAGAAAAAATATGAAAATTTTTAATAAATAATCTAAACTTTATAGTTTTTTTGTTAAAGATTATAAAGAGATTCCTGTTTCTTTCTCTTTTTTTCATGTATGTAAGATAGGGTCAGCAGGGTCTCACTACATAGACTGAACTCATAGTGCTCCTCCTACGAGTTCAGCCCCCCAAAAGCTGGGATTACAGGCAGGTACCACCACACCCCGTTTCAATTGCCTTCTCAGCCTGTCTTGGGGGTGGGGCCAGCACTGTACGCTAGGGATTAAATCCTGCCCTTGCACTCTGCCTAAGCAGGCGCTTTAGTCTGCTGAGCTATCTGGCCAGTCCCCAGGAATCCTGTTTCTGATGTGTGTGACCAATATAGAAGCTTCAATAAATCTCAAATTGTATTGAAATTTAATAGTTTTGCTGCAAACCCATATACTCATCAAACATTGGGGTTACTGGAGTGTTTGGTATTTGGATTGCTGAGATCAGTAAAGAATGTATGGCAGCTTTTCTTTTTAAATTTTCTTTAATGGGTAGATTTGTCTAGAATAAAGACTCCCATGTAAAGACAGCAGTTTTGTGTGTGGGGTCTCTGTGAGAAGGGAGCCAGAAAATGGGCAGGAAACAAAAAGGACAAAAACACGGGGGGACAAGCACCAAATGGGAAGGGACGGGCCTGGCTCATGGGCCATGAGGAGGAGATGGGCTTCCCCGACACATGGCCCCTTTTGTCCAAATATTCAGCAAGGAGACTTTGAGATCCAGAAAGGTAGTTGTGGCCTTTGGTCCGGGGAGACATGAGCATGGAATTTCAATCTTTTCAATGAGGTGTAGCAGGATGGTGCCCAATGCCTGCCACTACCCCTACCTAACAACTATTTTTCTGGTGACATTTGAATATTGTGAATCTTGTGGCATGACAACCATACTGTAGGCACAAGAGACTGAGTCCTCAGACGGAAAGCCACCACACCGTGGATAGTGAAGTGCAGGGATACAAAGACCCATGTCTTTATCTTCTACTTAGAAGACCCCCAGAAAATCCACCAAAAACTCCTAGAATCAAGAACCAAATTCAGCAATGTTGCAAGATACAAAATCAGCACATGAAAATCAGTTATGTTCCTATATACCAATTATGAACCCACTGAGAAAGAAATTAGGAAAGAATACCATTCATAATGGCACCAAGAAAAATTAAATGCTCAGGAATTAAATTAACCGAGGAGGTGAAAGCCCTCCACAATGAAAATTACAGTACTGTTAAAAAGGAGGTCAAAGAGAACACTAGAAAATGGAATGATAACCTCTATTCTTGGATCAGCAAAGCAAATATAGTCACAATGTCATATTGCCAAAACTGTTGTACAGACTTAATGAAATCCCAATCAAAATACCAATGGAATTCTTCACAGAACTGGGGAAACAATCTTAAAATTTATATGGCACTAAAAGAAATCCAGAATAATGAAAGCAATTCTGAATAACAAGATCAAAGCAAAAGACAATAAAAATTCCAGACTTGAAGATATATTACAAAGCTACAGTGATAAAAACAGCACAGCACTGACACAAACATAGACACGAGGATCAGTGGAACAGAATAGGGAATGCAGAAACAATCTCAAGTACATTAAAAAATCTGAACTTTGACAAAGAGACCAAAAACATATGCTAAAAGAAAGATAACCTCTTTAATAAATGGTGTTGGAAAAAGGATTGTTTACACAAAGAAGATTAAATCTTGACCCATATGTCTCACTATATTTTAAAGACAAAATGGATCAAAGAACTAAATGTTAAACAAACCTGTTGGAAGATAGAAAAAGAAAAAGAAAAACTCTTGAAGTCACAGGTATAGGCAAGGACTTTCTGAATAGAACCCTGGTTGTACAGGAAATAGTACTAAGAACCAATTAATGAGGCCATATCAAAATAAAAACTCTTCTGCACAGCAGAAGCAACAACCAACAATGAAAAGATGACTCAAAGAATGGGAAAAAACTGACCAGATATTCCTTAGAGAGAGGACTGACACCTAGAGTATGTAAACAACTCAAACCCACAGAATAAAAGACCAAATAAAAAATGGGCAAGCGAAATTAATAGATAGCTCACCGAAGAAGTGAAGATGTCCAATAAACACATGAAGCAATGCTCAATATCGCTGGACATTAGCGAAATGTAAATTAAAACCACATTGAGATTGCATCTTACCCCAGAAGCATGGCCATCATCAAGAAATAAATCTCAAGTGCTGGCAATAATGAAGACAAAAGGGACAGTAAAACATGTGATTACTCTGTAACATCTTGATGAGCTTGTGACAACAACCTCCTGTCTCTGGAATTCTTCTTACAGGAGAGTTCTAAATCTCATTTGTTTTATAACCTAACTAGTTTTTTCCTATTGGACATTTCATTTGTTTGCAAACATTTCATTTCTTTTTTGTAGCACTGGGACCAAAAAGAAAAAAAAGTCAACATTTTGCACACATCCATAGTTATTTCCTCAGAAATATTCAGCATGCACTTGCTGTGTTAAATGATTAGCGGCAAACTAAAATGCAAATGTGAATTTGCAACTGCTTGGGATAGTGCTTTGAGGAGCACATCACACCTCTCTGAACATAGTATTTTGCCAGCTTAAAGTTTAAAAAAAGATTCATCTTCCTATTCAACTTGCTGTTTATGAGTTGCTACTAAAGGGAAATGTTTTTTAATTTGTTAATGGACATTTGTGTTCTGGTCTTATGTCACGACTGTTCTACCACTTCTTTAGGACTAAACTCCTTAAAGAGTCATCTATGTTCATGGACTCAACAATGACAGATTGACAAAACATAGTTTTAAAAGTGGGGCTGCTCTGAACATGAGCAGATATGCTTTCTTGTGGGGATTGCTTGAGCAATATGGTATAAAGACTACTTATGTAGCATCTGCATTGTGCTGTGTCTGAGGAGTCTAGAAACGATGGAACAGGGAAGACCTGCAAGGGTTACATGGAAATACCATGTCACTTTATAGAAGGATTTGAGCACCTGCTCATGTAGCCAGTATTTCGGTACCCATGAGGGTCTGGAATCAGTCCCCTCTGGGAGCTGTGGGGTACCTCTGGACACTGTCACCACCTCCTCATTGTTCCTGGGCTTCTCATCCTGTCTCCACAAAACACCAATGCTGTCCACTTCACCAAACCCCTACTTTCCTCCCTCTCCCCAGTACCGGTCTGTGATAGTCCTTCTACTTTATTTTTTTAACTATTTATTTATTTATTTGGTAGAGTCTTACTACACAGCTCAGACTTGTAGTGATCCTCCTGTCTCAGCCTCCTCAGTGCTGGGATCACCCGTGTGAGCCACCACACATGGTTTTGGGGCTGGCACGGCAGTACCAGGGATCCAACTTGGGACTTTGCACTTGCCAGGCAGGTGCTTTGGCAGCTGGACTATCTCCCCAGCACTTACATCAAGTACCAGAATGCAGGTGTCTCTACTATATGCTGACTTTATTTCCTTCAGATAGATACCCAGGGTTTCTAAGCTGGATCAAATGATAGTTCTATTTTTAGCTTCTTGAGGAACCTCCACAGTGTTTTCCATAGTGGCTATACTAATTTATATTTCTACCAATAGTATGTAAGAGAAAAATTTCCAAGTGAACAGGTTTTAAAACATAGATGCCCCCTGATGTCACTGCCCAAGAAATTCTCATCACTATTTTCACAGCCACTTAGGTCAGAAACCTAGAGGTCATTCTTGATTTGTCTCTTGATTTCTCTTCTCACTTCAAAAGAAATGCCATTGTTTTTCTTCTCAGCATGTGTCTACACACACACACACACACACACACACACACACACACACGCACACACACACACACTGCTCTCCATTGCCTTAGAGGTCATTGTCACTTACCCCAGCCC